>CM065297.1:24463097-24683097 GCA_032871835.1 Dipteronia dyeriana | reverse complement strand
TTGTCTGATAGGTTTTTTTTAAACAATTGAGTTAGAGTTTTGGTGTGATTTCGTTTTGTTAGAGATTATGTTTTCTTGATACGATTTCATTATATTTTTTTATATAAAATAACATTAAGCTAACTTTGAAATATCTAGAATAAAAACTACAAAAAATGATATAAATTATAGTATACCTGAAAGATTTGAAATAAAATAAACTGAGAGAAAAAAAAAAGTAGCAAACATGGATCTGAAATTTGAGAAGAAAAATAAAACAAACATGTGAAACAATAAAATCAATAAATACTAATCAAACATGGTAATCATGAGATTGAAATCTGAAAGAAAATATAAACAAAAATAGTAATAAATCAATAAATACAAAACATGAGAAATATGATATTGAGATCTGAAAGAAAATATAAATAAAAATATTAAACATTAAATGATTTGAAATAATCTATGTCATTAAAGCTTTTATCATTAAGGTTTTTAAATAAAAAAAAGTAAGGTTTTATTAGTTTTAGTTTGTAAAAGATTTTTATAATAAAAAATATATATCTATTTAAATAATTTAATAAAATAAAAAAAAATACTAAATAATTTAAAAAATAAGACATAAATTGATCAATGTACGTGTACCAATAGCGCAACTCTAAAACTTAGAGTGATCTTTGATTATTTCTTCATAGTAATTTTTACGGTGAATTCGAGTTTTCCATTTTGACTTCCAAGTCTCTATTGTCAACTTGACATTTGAATGTTTTTCCTTAAAAATTAAAGTCAATACAGGCCAGGCTCAATTTCAAAATTTGCATCCAGCACGTTAGGTTGAGGCCGGCTTGGACCCAGTCCAAGCCCACTTTGACCTTATTTTTGTGTAAAAATAAAAGTAAAAATTGTGGTAATTGCAATTGCCAACAATTAGCTAACACATAAACAGGTTGTCAACAACGTTATAACATGCGAAACCAGCTGTAAATATGTGACTGTTCACATGATAGAATTCTTGAGGCTCCAAAACCTTAAGCAACATGACAAAATCATAACAGCCCATCAATGTCATGTCACACGTGTGTGTCCACTTGGAAAGGGTTTGCATTGTCACAATATTGCCTATAGAGAGTAGAGAGTAGAGACTGAACCTGCATTTACTGCTTTGCATGATTGTATGTTTTTGGGTTTTTGTATTTGTAAATTTCATGTGTTCGATGGCGAATGGTGAATAGATAGGAAAATGACCCGGATTCAATTTTTGATTTTTATTTATTTTTAAAAATATTTCCCAGATGAGACAATTTAACATTATACATCAAAGTATGTATTTTGTTTATGGGGTCAAGGTTCAAGATTCATGGCCGAAATTTGTTTCTTTAATAGGTTAGTCCCCATAAACCAACAAATTACTGTACGTCCATATCATAAAGAACTTGATAAACCCATTAAACCAAAAACCAACGTAAATGTTCTTTTTAGCATATAATTTATTTTAAAAAAAAAACTATATGCTTAATCGTTCTTAAAAACCACTAATATCAAGTTACAAACCATATTTTTTGAAATCATTATAATAATTAAATACAATAATTATGCCCACCTATGAGGAATCGGTTAGCATAATGGTAACAAGGTTTTGTTTCGTTTCCACAGCATCTATGGTTGAAATCCCTTTACTAATAAGTGTAACTACTATTCAAAAATTATAGTTTCCACTTTTTCGATGACAGTAGATAGGGTATAACCCTCGTACCCCGTTTGATTTTTTGTCTGAATACTGAACAATGCTGAATGTTACTGAAGACTGAATAGTGACTGAAAACTGAAAACTGAAAAACATGTTTGTTTTATAAATATATGGAAATAAATATTTTTACATATATACCCTTCTAACTATTATTTGATATATATTTACATTTTAATATATTAAGGACAACTCTAACATGTAAATTAATTATAAAATAAATTTATTTAGTTATTAAAAATATTTCATACATTATTCCATTTGTTGAATTACATTAAAAATGAATATAATATTTGATGGTGATACATTCTAAAATTCTCAAGAAATATTAATAAAAACAAAAAATCAACTACTACTTAATTTTGACCCAAATAGCATAGACCATCCATATATATAACTTTTTTTTTTCTTTCCAAAATTAACATCTCAAAAAAAAAAAAAAAACTCAAAACAAAATCATCAAGAAAACCATTCTCCAATTAATTTTTAGAACAAGTGAAAAAGATGTACTCAAACTGTAATATAAAATTAATAAAACTAATTATCAAATTATGGAAACAAGAAAGAGTTCTTACCGGAATATGCTAGGAAAATCAGTCTGTTTTTGTTTTGAAGGAGTTAGGTTTTCTGATTTAATGTTCAGTGAGAAGAAAAAAAAAAATTAATATGATTAGGGCTTTAACAAAAACAGAATTGGAAATATATAAAAATAGTGAGGATAGTTTTGGAAGTAAAAGTTTGTAATTAATTCTACTGGATTTTTGTTAAGTGAAAAGAGGAAAAAAATCACTTTAAAAATAAAAAATTGGTTTTAATGGTTCATTAAGTACTTATAAAATCAAACAAAATAGTTGAATAAAACACAAGTGTAATTCAGTGTTAAGTAAAAAAATCAAACAGAGCCTCGGTTTTTATTTTTATTTTTAAAATCCATTTTTAAAATTATTATTAAATTTTAAATTATTTTCGCTTTGGCTCTCAAATTTTATTTATTTATTTATATAAATTTGAATTTCTGGGGATGGCATGCCCAATCTCAAGAGCTATGAATCCTCAAAATGATGAAAAACTATAGCAAAAGCTAAAGAAAGAATCCAAGGTAAGACATGCATGGTTGGTCAAAACTGGTTCAACAAAGTCCAGAGATTTCTCATTTCTGGGCTTCTGGCCTAATTACTCTTGTTGACTTAAAAATAATGGTCAATGTTCTGCAATTGACCTGCCCCGTGCAAGTGTCAGTTATGAGACTGGATGCCAACTGGAAACTGATGATATATATTAAAAAAAGAGAGCCTAATTAATTATTTAATTCATAATTGCTCTGGGTTAATACTTAATACAAAATTGACGAGAAAAGGCCAATGACAATGAGCAAAACTGAGAATTTTTTGAAGATTCTAAAGAGACCGTTGGTGGCCATCCCACAACAACTGGAGCGACCCTAACATATATAAAACATAAGATTCTTAAGTGGACAGTGATTTTGCCAAGATTTTCCCAGACCAAAATTAATATACATAGATAATTATATATAGGGTCAGCAATATGTAAATCCACCGTTTTGGTCAGGTAGTCCTAAATGGCCATTAAATTTTTTAAATGGTTCAAATTAGTTATTTTATAAAAAGAAAGTATAAATTGTTACCACTTTACCCATTAATTGTTTAAAATCCGTTTGTTTATGTTAAAACCTATTAGAATATGTATAAAAAATTAGTAAAATATGTTTTACACCGGTTTTTGAACTGATTTTTAATAGGTTTTAAATTAGTTTTTTTATCTGCATTTTGAATATTTTTGTGATCATATTACTTTATAAAGCAAGAAATATTATCCATAAAATTCTTATAATCAAATCATTAATATATATATATATATATAATTAAAGAATAAATTAATTATAAAAATTAATCAGGGAATAATAATAAGTTTGATATCACCCATAAACAGAAAATAATACCCATAAAAATAATAAATTAATAAAATCAGTAATTTTTATATATAATCAAATAATTAAATAATCAAAATATATATAATATTACTTATAATTTTTTTTATATATATCATGTCATAGATAACAGTAACTTCCTGCTAGATTTTAACAGTTACCTGTGAATACTGCTTTATCAAATTGTTGATTTTATAACAATATTTTATTAAAATAGTGATTTTTGAAACAATTAAAATGTTTAATGACCTTTTTGACTCTTCTAATCGATAATATCGATGTTATTATATATATATATATATATATATATACATTGCGATATGGGCTCTGAGTAGTGGGCCGCTGACACTACAAATCATTTGAGTTCCCAAAAAAATGCATGCTTGTGCTGGCATTACCTAAAAGTTAACATCTCTCTTGAGTCTTGCCTTTCCTCTAATTATATATCATCAATATCCCATACTAAATTAAAACAAATCTTTGATACAATATTGATGTTCGATGGCCCCCACCCAAGAGATTCCTGGTGTCATGAATCGTTTTGATCACATCATCATGACCGTTGAATTCACAGGTGATTATATCTGTTTTTAATAGAAGATCAAATTTATGTGTGTTGAAGTTGAACATGTCAAGGTGGTGATCAAATGGTCCCCTCACCCAAAGAAAGAGAGGAAAAAAAAATAGTAGAAATCCATTAACAAGTGATTATGTCATTTTAGAATATTTAAAGCACGCCCTTGACTTAATCATGGCGAAACAAGTAAACAGGAGAAAATAAATAAATATAAATAAATAATAATAGTTACTGTAATACCATATATATTTTATAAGTATATATGACAGTTATTTTATAAGTATATATGACAGTTTTTTTTCCCCAATATTATGGGAGTTGATCTCTCAATTGCGAGAATAGATATTAAAACCGTTCATTTAGTATTTGATTTCGATATATTTCAATAGACAGAGACAAAATCAATTTCATTGAGAGAGCTTTAGGGGCCATGACAAAATAATTAAAAGGAAATTGTAAATATAAATATTTTGGAGTAAAAATTACATAAAATTTAACTATATTATTTATAAAAAAAAAAAATTGGGCCCCAAAGTGGGGTTCGCCGTTGCCGATACAATAGTAAAACAGAAATGAAGTAATTTATTTACAGGTAAATTACACTGACGACCCTGAATATATGGATAATAACACTAAAACTGCAAAAATATCATAATAACTCAAACATACCCTTTGACTGTTGACTAACAGTTGATCACTGTTACTCAATAATGGTTAACTGTCTTTTTCTTAGGATGTTATTACTAAATGATAAAGAAAATAGTTTGTCCAATCACATGTGGACACTTCAACATTAAAATTTAAAATTAATTAAAAGCAAGCAACTAATTAAAAGAAAACAAATATTATTTTTTTTGAAAAAAACGATTTGGTTCACCAAATCTCTAAAATTTTGGAACAAGATCTAGACCAAATCTCCTTATGAAAGATATCAAATCGATCTCCCCCAATAGAGATTCTATTGTAGGAGATAGAGATCACCTGGTTGGGTCTCTATTTTCTGGTAGATAAAGATCATCTAGTTAAGGATTTTGTTGTTGTAATTTTTAAAAGTTGAAGTCACCAATTTGTCGAAACGATGGAATTAGTTGATTATACCAGTTTTTCAATATCACAAAATGATTTTAGCACACAATCAGAGGACGGACGATTCAATATATTTTCTATTGTTACTTGAATGCAAGCAATACTTGATTGTTCACCCTGAGGCCTCAATGATTTGCTTTCTTTTCTTTAATAGTTTTTCGATTTTTATTTTTGTTTATATTACATTAATGAAAGTTTACTTAATTTTTTTTGACAATAAGTTTAATTAATTAATAAACTTTAAATAATTAAAATTTAGTTAATGAAGAGTAAAAATGTACTTTTCCCTTTTCTATAACCAATTAACGGTCAATCATTAGTCAACGTTTTGAGGGTACGTTTGTGTTATTATGATATTCTTATGGTTTCAATGCAATTATGCATATACTTGAGGTAAGTTAGTGTAATTGACCTAGTATTTGCGGATGGAAAAATGAAAAAGAAAGAAAAGTGGAATAAAATAAAGGTCGGGGTGTATTTATAATTTAAGTGTACAGTAGAAAGGTTAGCTGAGCTGCCGCAAGTGGTGGTGGTGGTGGTGGCCCTGCTCCTAAATCCTAGCTAGTTTTGCTTCTCTCACGACTCTTTTGATTGGCTGTGGGTTTAATTTTTCATTTTTGTGTTCTTTCTACCTGTACTTGTAGTGTGTGGGTGACCCTTTCTGTCTACTCTACACCAAACGTTTCTCTCAAGCACAAGCACCCTCACTGTCTTCCCTGTTCACTCCTCGGTGCCCTCAATTTTACTACATTATCCTTTTATACATGTCATCTTGATTTTTAAATTTTTACCTATTTATACATGTCATTTTGTGATATTGACTCAAATCGTGTCAAATTGACAAATCAGTATTTTTTTTTTAAAAAAAAAAAAACTATTTAGAGAAGAATCCACATGAGTTTTTACATACTCTATTTAAAATAGATAATCTAAAAAATCTAACCAAACAATTCTAAAAAAAATTCAAATAGATATTAATAGACTTTTTAAGACACTAATAAACTAAACTAAACTAGAACTTAACCGACTTCAAAATCAAACGCTTTTTTTTTTAATGTTCCCAAGTGGCTAGACAAACACATTTATTATCTTAAATAATTATATTTTGCCCTATAATATTCAACTTATATTTTAATTTTCACGCAATATATATAAGTATTATGTAATTAAGTAATTAATAAAATAAACTGTCAAGTCTATAGAAAAGTGTCTTATATAATTTTTTATTTTTGTTGAAAGAGTCTTGTATAAATTTATCGCAATGACCAAAGAATCAAAGATGAAGAAACCCCGTCGAAGAGAGCAAGAGAGTTCATCAAAAACCCAAAAAAAAAAAAATATGTCAACCCATTTCGTTAAAGACGTTCAAGTACATATGCACAGTCATAGATCAAAATGTCTATTTATAAATTAATGTTGTGTAATATGTAAATAATTATATCCTTGTATCAGTCTGCCCATGTGGATGTGCCAACTATAATTGTTACTTCAAATTGTACCCATCAACTGACCTGAACAACTAACCTGAAAAACACACACATGACAAAAAAAGAAGAAGAAGAAGGTGATATTCTAATCGTAAAAGTGTGGAAAGATGCTCCACCGTAGTTTTGAATAGTGATTTAAAGAATGAACTCGTTAGGTTCAGATAAGTCACCGATTCAATTGGTATTAATTAATTAATTTTTTTATAACGTAGAAACTGGATTAAGCAAAAATTTATTGCCAAGGGTAGAAACTAGAATGATTATACACTTAGAAAGTACATGACACAGTGAAAACGTAAATAGAATTAGACCCACGTCTAAATTCTTTAGAAAAACTGGAATCCATCAGAATAAAGTTAAAACCTTAGAAATTTTATTGAATAATAAGCTATTTGAGCCTTTCGGCTTACAAGGCTATTTAAAGTGAAATACCCTAATCCGAATCCTTGTTAGACAAGAAACAGGATTACATATCAAAAGCTGCCATAAATAGCGAAACTGCCAAAAATAGCGAAATCAAAAAAGTTACGGAAATAAAATATACTAACGATCATAAACAAGCCGGAATTAACGGTAGACGATTATGGCTTGTCAAAGTCAACTTATGACAAAAAAATGGAAATTTCCCAAAAAGGAAAGAATTGCCATTTCGGGATCTAAATGATAGAATTTGACCGAAAATGGAGGTGCCATAACACCGAAGGTGTTGATATCTGAAGATCTCGCCGATTCCCTTCAATTAAGGTCATTTAATCTTAGATTTATGATGGTTTCACCGAACCATGTAGGACTCGGCCACTTGTTCTAGAATCAGTACAAATATAAATAATATTTTAAGTGAGTGATTTTTTTTTGAAAATGTAAATGTGTTGATCATATGGGGTTCCTATATAATTGAGTACTCAGGTTTTAAATTTTCAAAAAAGTAAAAAAAAAAAAAAACAATTAATTCAGTAAAGTTGAAATTCTCCTCCATCTTTATCAGTAGTTGGCAGTTGGGTCATTTCAGCTACTTGTTTTGTATTTTTTTTTTCTTCTTTATCTCACATATTTGGCTTCATTTTTGTAAAACAATAATAAAAAAAAAATAAATAAAGCTACTGCCTCCCTTGTTTATAAGCACTACTTCGAATAAGAGCAAGAAGAGATAGATAGAGAGAGAGAAACAGACAGCTCATCATTTGAAAGCAAAAGCAAAAGCAAGAGAGAGAGAGAAACAAAGAAGATAATAAAGAGAAGAAATCAAGGAAGAAGAAGGGTTTTTTGGTGAAGATTTGAAGAGATGTCTATAGAGCAGCCCCAGAGCCAGACTCATCACCAGAGTCAGAACTTGAACCAGTTATTGGTGCAACAAAACTCTGGTAGTCTTAGCTTCAACAGCAACTTGTCAAAGGAAGATGAAGAGATGTCAAGGTCTGCACTCTCAACTTTTAGAGCCAAAGAAGAAGAGATTGAGAAGAAAAAGCTAGAGGTCAAAGAGAAAGTCCAAGCTCAGTTGGGTCGTGTTGAAGAGGAATCCAAAAGATTGGCCTTTATTCGTGAGGTATCTTCAATTTTCTTGCTTCTTTTTTTGTTGGGTTGCAACCAAAATCCAATTTTTATTTCCATGTTTTGGTTTTTTAGGAGATTTTTAGTTTAACAAAGTTGTTAATTGTGTAATTTGTGTAACTTGTAAGGAAGTTCTTCCTTTTTTTGGGTTAATTTTTGGATAAACAAATTAAATGGAAGGTCAAATAGTAACCAAAACCCTTGATCTATACACATGACACATGAAATTTTAACCTAATTTTGATTGCAAAAGAAAACAGTAGCACTTTTCTGCTAATTGTCTGTTAAATTTTTCTATTGTTACCCACAAAAAAGGAAGAACGATTGTTAGCCAATTTTGGGTTTTATTGTTTAGTTGCAACAAAGAATCAATTAATTGATGAATTTAGGGTTTCATATTGGAAGGTTGTGTAGTGTGAAATATAAATCAAGTTTTAACTTTGAAGTTGTTAAAATTTAAAGAGTCATATCTGTTCACTTACTCTGTCATGGTACTGGCCATGACTCCAAAAAATGGGAAAAAAAATTTTGTTAGTAATATATGTTTTGTGAAAATATCAGGGTTTGCTATTCATGCTATCTGTAATGGTTTCAAGTCTCAAACTGTATAGACACATAAGAAGTGTAGTAATTCTGGTGGATATTTTTGTTGTGGTTTTAATTCGATAAAATTTTATCTGTACATCAGGAGCTTGAAGCACTTGCAGATCCGATGAGGAAGGAAGTGTCTGTGGTTCGTAAGAAGATCGATGCAGTGAACAAAGAATTAAAGCCTCTAGGGCATACCTGCCAGAAGAAGGTGAGAACTGAGACTAAATTTTGATGCTCACTCTACATTCGCACGTATATGTCAATTGCTCTAAATATATCGCATTCTATGAAAAGATTGTTTCAGTTGAAACCACTGAATCCGGTTAACCATGTAACAGGAGAGAGAGTACAAGGAAGCTCTTGAGGCTTTTAATGAAAAGAACAAGGAAAAAGTACAGCTAATCACCAAATTAATGGAGGTTAGTTTCGAATTTTCTTTCTATTATTAGAGATATAAAGATACTAATTGCGTTGAGATTTTCTCATTTCAGCCTCTTAACTTTACTTTGTTGTTGTTTGATTTTCGTCGAATGAACAGCTGGTGAGTGAAAGTGAGAAGTTGAGGATGAAGAAGTTGGAGGAGCTGAGTAAGAACATAGATTCGATACAACACTGATAATAGCCTAGTGCTGATAACTACTCTGATTAGGTTTGAGTGATGATGTATTTAAGGTGACTTTAATATTTATATATGGGTGTTTTTTTTTCTTTCGGGTTTGGTGTATTCTATGGTTTGTTTCAATTAGAATTTGTTGGATCAGTAGCTGATTTAGGAAGGGAATTACCCTATAAAACAGGTTTGTAACTAAATGCTTCTTTGATCGACGTATGTACAACACTGCTTTTCATATCATTTTTACTCTTGTTCAACTTTGTAATGTCTCTTTTTTTAAGTTTTGTGTAATTTGGGGTTTTTGAGTTCTGAAGAAGAATGAGTCCATTATTTTTTAGTTTGTAAACTATTTGATATGATCATGAATCATGCTAAATATTTGTTTGCCTCTTTTTCTTTTCAAAATTGTCTTGTAGCACTGCTTCACAGGAGATAGATAGCATTTTAGCATATGCATGTTAATTGTTAAGACAACTTGTTCATGACTTCTTGGTGTCTTCCTCATAGATCATTGGATCTTATTGGTGAAGTTAGAACATTTGCTTGAATTGTGCTAAAAAATGAGACATTGAATTATGGGCAAAAATATTATCATATCTTGTCCTGGAAAAAAAATATATAGAGTTGTGTATGTGGATTGGTGTAGGTGCAGATTGTGTGGTGGATGGCAAATGATATTATATGCCTCATCCTGTGAGTTGGTACAAATTATTCCGTTGGCAATTATGTCATTTTTCTCCAAGTTGCTTTCACATGATTGATGATACACCCTTTGCAACGGTACTCTGCCTTGCCTTTTAACTCTTTGTGCTTTGTGGTCAATTAATATAACATCTGATTTAAATTCTACTGCAAAGCCTTAAAGGATGGATAGTTGTCATTTTTAAAATTCTATTTATCGTCAGTTTTTGATCACTGAAATCGATATTAACTTCCTTGAATTGACATTATTTTTTTTAAGTGTTCGGGGTCATTTGTTTGTGTTTTTATCCGAAGATCGAACGGTTTGAATTTTTTTAAAGATTAAATAGGGATTGAAATTTGAATCTGTATGATATTGATTTTTCTTTCTTCACATTTAGATGTATTATCAATATGTTTATTTTTTAAAATAAAATTATCTGAATATAAGTAATTTTACATTTATAACCATGTTATTTAACATATATGTTTTTTTATAAATAAAGTTCAATTTAACAAAACAAAAAATTCATTAAAGAATATAATTTTACATGTTTTATAAATAAAGTTCAAATTTAATTTATTGTAAAAAAAATGTTCAAGTTATTTTATATGTTTGTGTTTTAGGTATTTATAATTAAGGAAACCGTTTTTTTTTTTAATTTCCTGATTCATATGTATCCGATTTTTTATTTTTTTTTAAATAGGTTCTTGAATTTTATGTTCCAATCTCTACGAGAAATGATTGAGATTTTTTGTTTTTTGTATAGAAACCGTTTAAAATAACAAATATGTTAAAAGAAAGATATTTACACCATATCAAATTATAATCAATTTGGAAATATATCTTTTTTAGGAGGATAGATTTTAGGAGGATAGATTTGGAAAAGAATATTTTAATTGTAATCCAGTGGTTTTGAATTAAATTAAAAGTCAGGATTTTTTACTTTATTTTTTAAGTTGTGTTTTTTTTTAATGTTTTTTGATGTTTTAAAGTTGTTTGACCACTAAAAAAACAAAATAATTTAATGGGTTTAATTCAGACTCATTAAGTTTTAAGTGGAAAAAACAAACGATCTTTTATATTATACAAAAAAATCAGGGTTTTTTTAAGGGTGGGACTCGAACACGTTTTACGGTATTGGTGTGAGGGGTTTATATTCATACCAACTTCATCCCGTCTTCTTGAGTGACATCAAAACGACACTAGAGATGGATTTCTAAATTCAGGTGAGGAGGGGGAGGACTCGAATGCGTAACCTCATGATAATAGTGTGAGGGGTTTATTATCAAATCAATTCCATCTCGTCTTCTTGAGTGACATTAAAATGACACTAGAGATGAATTCCAAAATTTAGGGATTTTTTTAGAGGGAGAGGACTAATACCAGTAACCTAATAATAATAGTGTGAAGGGTTTATTATCAGACCAATTTCATCCCGTGCCACTGAATACGTTAAAACGACACTAGAGATGGATTTCAAACTGAGGATTGGAAAATTGGTTGTGTACTAAACAAGGTCTGATTGGCTTTATATAATTTTCGGCTTTTAAAGTAACGAGCTGTGGACTTTTCAATTAATTTACATTGATTTGTGGGAATGAATTTGATAAAGTTTCAACATCACCATAGTTTTCTGAGAAAGATAGCTTATCCAACTGACACACACACTTCTTTTGACCTATTTATGGAAAAATTAGCAGAAAAAGAAAATAATGCGACTTGGGTTTAAATACTTTATTCTCTTGTTATACCAGACAGAGGCCAACTTTTTTAACAACTACAACTAATCTTTTTTTTTATTATTATTCTTCTTGATTACCATTTTATTTAAAAAAAAAAAAAAGTTGAAGTATATACAAAAGACAAAATGGAATTGGATGTATGAATGATAATCTAATTTTCTTTCCAAATTGCAATAGAATTCCAAAGTGGTGGGAAACATGAACCGAACCGTATAATTCATGTAATTATCATGTCCAAACACAATAATGATTCATGCCACGAAATGCTCAATTTACTCCCATTTTTTTTAAAATAAATAAATTCTAATTAAAAAGATTGTTGGAAAACAGGGACTCGTACAACACGAGTGATGCCTCATTTTTCTTCGAGAGGTTCTTCACAAGATGTTTTTGCTTTTAAATTAAAAAAATATTTATATATAGAAAAAAATCGTAAAACTTGGGAGCATATAATTGTGTTTTAAACCGGCACTATTATGGCAGAAAGCCAAAACAAAAAAAGCAGTACATGATATTATGACATTTGAGAGCATCGTTTTTAATCTTTATGACTTTTATCGGTCTCTCAGCTTTTCCTTTTCACTCTGCATTTATCTTTCCGTCTTATGCAATTTAAATGGAAACACCCCCGCCGCTTACTCATCAATCAAACACTTCACTCCTCTTAACAAATTCTAACTTCAATATCACAAACAATTGTATGTAGTACTAGTAATTATGGTAATTAATAACTAATTATTATCATTTTTAAGTGTTCAATTTTTGTTTGGAAATTAGAAAATTATCTCAATTATAAACCTAACCCATTCTCATTAATTTAGCAATTCTGATAGGATTTTTATATCAATTATACTGCTCCCTGTTTCTATTTACTTTTAAAAGTAAGTGATGCTTGTTTCAAAAAAAAAAATAAAAAAAAAAAGGTAAGTGATGCAGTTGAGACACTTTTACCAGTCTATTTATATAACTTTTTAACTGGATGTAGTATTTTTTTTTTTACTTTATAAAAATTACTTAAAAAAACATACAATTTAAGTAAAAAAAAATCTACAAAAAAAATCTAATAAAATCCCATATTCCTTTTCAAAAAAAAAAAACAAGTTAAGAAAGAAAATTTTCTCAATTTTTAAACCTTAAAACTTGCTTCTTACACATATACAAATTATTATGAAAGAGTATAAGAATGATATCAATCATATGAAAAAATTGTCTGAGAATTATATCAAACATCTAAACAATCAATTTTCTAAAATTAAGTTTGAAGTTTACTTTTTCTTTATAATGATATCAAATTGTCTTTGTATTGAAACAATTATTTTATATTTCTTTTCCACCGTAATATAAGAAGAAAAAAAACAAAAAAAAAGAGGTGAAAGAGATATATACAGATATTAGAGATAAAGAGATCAGAGATGAGATGAATTAAGTTTGAAAAATAAATAAAATGAATAGTTTTGAAAATAAATAAAAAATAATAATAACATTTAATTTTAAATAATTAAATCAAAATATTAAATAATATGGTATAAATAGACCGGTTGAGGTGTGTTAATAACACCACTCTTAAAAGTAGATATTTTACTTAGTAAAATACATTACGAATCTCACTTTTTATTTGCTGGGTTCCATGAATTATACCAAAATAATAAAAAGTACCAAATCACAAAAGCAAATCTTGACGGTTTAAATTTGTTATTTTGTAAGAAAAGATGAGGTTGACTCATTCATTTACAACTACTTCAAAAGACTTTGGGTTCGAATTAGAATTGTAATTGGAAATTATACAGATAACATTTTTCCATAATTTAAAGTGTTATGAAAATATGATATAAATGAATGTTTATTCTTAGGTTTATAGCTTCATTGATTCTTAAGTGCATCTCCATTCAATTTCACAATGTAACATATGATCCTTCACTTTCCCTAATTTATTCTTAGGTTTATGGTTTCATTGATTCTTAAGTTTATTGTTATTGTCTTTTCATTTTGTAACCATTACGTTGTCGTTAAATTGTAATACTATAAAAAAGTCTTTACATATTGTATTTGGAACTTGAGAACATACTAATGAGGAATAAAAGAATCTCATTTCTCTTGGACTACTTTTCTCTCCTCCACTTAAAGTTTATGTTTCATTTTCTTGTTTATTATAGTTATTTTATAACACGTTATCAGCACGAATATCTAACCATTACAGGTTTCAGATTTGAAAGTTTCTTGTTTAAAGACAGGATGTCATATGATCCAAATTCGATACGTGATAAGGGATAATACCTTTTGATGAGACCGAGAGATCCATGAAATTGTAAAGTATTTCTTTCTCTAATTTTAGGCTAACAAAAATAGTTTATATTATTTCTTTTCTTAATTTTGTTCCTAATATTCATTGGGTTGCCATAAAAGAAAAGAAAGATTTTATGATTGTATTGCAACTAGAAGATTGCAAAAATAAAATTAATTATATTGCAATCCAAAGAGCCTGAAGCTCAATTTGATATATATTTGATAATTGTTAAATCAAAGAGCCTGAAATTTGATCTATGTTTGAAGATTGTAAAATCAAACATCTTAAAGCTCAATTTGGTGTTTTGAGATTACAAAATCAAAAAGCGTGAAGCTTAACATAATCTCATTAGAAATTATGGATTGCAATCAAATCAAAATATGAAATTTTAAATTATCAAATCAGAACCTGAAGTTCTGATTTCTGACTAATGTGATTACTTTTGTAATACGAAGTTATCAATTTATGGTTTTCAATTATAAATATGGAGTTTACATATGAACATGAAGTTCTAACGATATTCTAAATTTTCATCAAATATGATCGTTGTTTGGAACTTGAAATTCTCAATTTGTAAATCATAACCATAAATTTATGATATCGATAGAATATTAAATTCTGATAAATGTAGAACCAAAAGGTGCAAAAATAATTTACCTTGATGTCTTCAGACATTTTTATTTATTTATCTACATTTAATTAGTTATTTATATTTCATATGAATATGATATTTTTTATCTACTACCTTGACTAGTTATTTATATTTCATTACTCAACCATTATAAATGAAATATTCTTCATTCTCTATTTCTTCCTCCTTAGTAAGGTATGTATAGTGTGAAATCTTATATTTCTATATACTAGGAAAATATAAAATTTTCATATTTCACACACCTATTAATCTTAAAATGTGTCAATTGTTTATTCATTAACATGTGAATTTATTTGCTATGTCAACGATATATAGTTTTACGGTCCATTGATTTTTGTAATTTAAAGTTGTTGGTTTTATTTTAAGTTGATTTACATTCATGTGTTTTTATTAATATAATATTTAGATTTCATTATTCTTTCAAAGATGAGATTTTCCTTATTGCTTTGATTTATATTAGCATTAAACTTGTAATTGCAATTTGCAACAAATTATGAAAACAACTTCATGGCATGCTGGATATTGGTTGTTGTATTTAATAAATTGTATGATTTATCATGAATTATATTTTTTACTTATTTGTTAAAGGTCTCTAGTCGTTCATTTCTAAAAGAAATATCTTATGATAAAAGAATGATTTGTCCTTTATATTTCTTTAAAAGAAATTTTTGATTAGCAAGTAAATGAAAAGACATGATCGAGTGAAACATATTAAGTCTACACTTGTTTCAAATATTGTTCCAGAAATAGTCGTATATATTTCAATAATTTAAACTTTAAATTTGCTCTAGAAGTGGGAATGTTAATATAATATATTTGAGAATATTATTAGTCGATATCATGTTTTTTATGAATAAAGAAAAATAATTAGTTTTGATCAGAAAATCATTGACATAAACCAAATTTGATCAATATCATTCATTGAAGTGAATGTTGCATACACTCACGGTGATGATTGTGGATTTTGGATTTTGGAATTTGGAATTTATTGTAGTCCAATAATTAATGACGTCAATGTGATCATTGAAACAAATAATATGGTTTGTAATATTAATCTAGAGAGGGAGGGGAGGGGGGGTTAACTTTTACCCAATTTTCGTTAAGAGTTAAGTTGACGAAAATACCCCTATCTAGTTACAAGGAAATCACAAGTGTAATAAATGCGGAAATAATAAAAACATTTGAGATATACGTGGAAACCCTCCAAATGGGAAAAACCACGGGCTGATGAGTGCGCCACACTAGAACCCCGAATCCACTAATGACAAGGAATTACAACCTAACCCCGGTTTAATCCACCACCACTACCTAATCCCTGTATAAGTGAACCTAGTTCATCTTGCTTGTACTTTAAGCTACCTACTCCCGGAAGCAACACAAGACTTATTTCTCAATGAAGAGATAAAGTGTCCTAAGTGAATATATGCTGATATTCAATGAACAAACAAGGCTAGGAAACCCTATATGCTTATCTAGGATAATGAGATGACAATTAATGTAATCCTAGATATCAAGAGCTAAATGACATGTTCAAGAAGCTTAGCTAAACATAGATCAAACAATCCTATGAGCTATCACAATACAACACTCAATCATGACATCACAACAATCTCTAATTTGTATCTAGAAAATCTTCTAAGAGCATACAAATAATTAAAGAGAAGGTTTAGCAAGTAAAACACTTAACTTGTAAGAAGATAGTGAAGAACTTACCAAACAAGATGTGATGAAGCAACCCTATAAATGAACTCTAAATGAACTTAGATGACACAAGATGAAGTTTTGATGCATATGGGAATGGTTTGAGTGATTAAAAATGAGTTCTTGAAAGTGTTTTTCCATAGAAATGTGTTCTAAGGAAAATATTTGATGTTCTGAACTCTCTCACGACCTTAAAGCACTGAGTTATATATATATATATATAAGATTCAAATAAAGTGAGGTCGTTTGAAAAAAATGTTCCAGCTTCCTCTGTGTGAGCTGGTCGAGTAGCGCACCACCATCACACAACCTATTTTTACAACAGGCGCTGGATGAGTGGCGTATCCCAGTGGCGTAACACAAGCGTAAATCCTCTGGAATGTTTACGCTGGTGAGGTGCGCTGGACGAGTAGCGCACCACCAGCGCACATCGACTTTTTTTTATTTGTGCACGAGTGCAATGGCACAGCTCAGTGGCGCATGACTAGTTGCGTTCCACTGGAATGTTGCGCTGGTGAGGAGCGCTGGTCGAGTAGCGCATCACCAGCGCACAACCTGATTTCAACACTCAAACATACAACTTTAACAAGTTCAAGAGTGATGAAACATGCATCCTATTCTAATGCCAAACATGACATAAAACAATTAATTACAATATGCAAATAAATCAATAAGAGTCATCAAAATGCACACAAGAAAACACTCAACATATAAGAATTAAAGTTATGCATGAATTTGAAAGTGTGTGCAACTATCTCTTCAAAGTAAGTAAGCACAAGAATTTTACCTTCGGCGCTTCTCCTCTTGAGGTCTTGAGTGCCTAAGCTACCGTTACATAATACCCCAAAAATGTGATTTGTTCACGAAATAAGCTAATCAACAAATGAGGACTTTACAATCTCCCCCTTTGGCTATTTCGTGACAAACCACCACTCACATTGATCCTCACAAAACAAAATAAAAACATCTGGAAGATATTCTACATTACAAAGAGATAAACATAAAAAAAAACTTTAAATTGTCAATCTCTTGTAGAACTATCGACCCTACACACAAGGCAAACACAAATACACTTTCCAAACCAAGTGCATATGAGATGATCAAGTGAATATAAAACAAAAGCAATTGCATTCAATAATATGCCATCGTGAAATGCTCATGCAACGCTCCCCCTCAACGGGGTTACTCCCCCTACATGTAATCTCCCCCTCAAACAAGTACACTCATGCAATGCTCCCCCTCAAAGCCAACACATGCTACTCCCCTAACATCACAATGCTAGGTCAATGCTACTCCCCATTTTTGTCATGATATAGGCAAAGGAGAAGTTCCCAACCGGGTCACTCAAGACAAAGAACGAAAAGAGCATACAAGATTGTTGCATAATTATATAAGCCACATTTATGCAACTCTATTAATGGAAGAGAAACAAGGAGATTTATTGAAGAAAATGTGTGAATAAAAAATGCTTTGCATACAAGACATGTTGCATTCAAGTCCAAAAACAATGGTATTTGGCAATCAAATGACAAAGGTTTCCAATATAATTCAAACAAATTCCACCATTTGTTATGAGAGAAGCAAAGATATAGAGATTAATAGATTCATGTTTTAAATGGCACTATATCTAACTTTATAAGCTAAACATGGCATGAGCAACTTTGCACCCTATTTGATTTTTCCGGGAGGATACCCGTATGATAGTAGCCATGTTCAACTAATAAAGAAAGAGAGACATTGATGCAACATTTGAGTCTCACTAGCTTATTTTCACATAAAATTTTGCATTTAACAATTGCAATCAACAATTTATGCTTTATCATTTTTCATTAGCATGTCATTTAAGAATCATCATGTCATGGAGATAATTATAGGTCATTCAACATGTACTTCCTATGTAAATCTCCTAGTCAAAAATGCATGTTTGAATATAAATATGACATGGATTGTAATCAAAGCAAAGTTCACACTTATTGAAGAAAGTACAATATAATATATATAAGTGCAACCAAGCTACTCAAGCAATCAATAAAGGAGCATATACATTTAAAGAAAAATGGATGCAACAAGTATACAAAATCTCTCTTTGCTTGAGTTCCCCTTATGGGGTCAAAGACTACAGCACATCACTCCATTAAACAAATCCCAATAGATCTACAAAGAGTCTTGAATCGAGTAGCATCTAAGGGTTTAGTAAATAGATCCGCTAGTTGATCATTTGTACCTACATGCTCAAGTACAATGCATTTTCTCTCAACTAGTTCTCTAATGAAATGATGACAAATGTCAATATGCTTAGTCCTAGAATGCTGAACCGGATTCTTTAAAATATTAATTGCACTCATGTTATCACAAAAGAGAGTAAGAGTACCTTGATTGAATCCATAGTCGACTAGCATTTTCTTCATCCAAAGGAGTTGTGTGCATCCACCCCCAGTAGCAATGTATTCGGCATCAGCCGTGGACAAGGAAATCGAATTTTGCTTCTTGCAAAACCAAGAGACAAGGTTGTTCCCAAGGAAAAAGCAACTGCCCGATGTACTTTTCCTATCATCACAATTTCCTGTCCAATCTGCATCACTAAAGCCTACAAGACTAGCATTAGTGTCAAAAGAGTACCAAATCCCATAGTTGGATGACCCATTCACATATCGAATGGTTCTCTTAACAGAAGAGAGATGGGACTCCTTAGGATCCTCTTGGTACCTAGCACACACACACATACTAAAAAAGATATCGGGCCTACTTGCGGTCAAATAGAGCAAGCTACCAATCATTCCACGATATAAAGTTTGGTCCACACTTTTACCACTAGCATCCTTGCTTAGCTTTAAAGTGGTGCTCATGGGTGTATCACAATGTTTGGCACTTTCAATGCCAAATTTCTTCACTAGGTTTTTGGTATACTTAGCTTGAGATATGAAAATCCATCATCCATTTGCTTAATTTGTAAACCTAGAAAGTAACTTAGCTCACCAACAAGACTTATCTCAAATTCATGAGACATGACATCAACAAATTGTTGGACTTTGGTGTTATTGGTTGAGCCAAAGACTATATCATCAACATAGATTTGAGCTATAAAGAGCTCATCTTTGTTTTTCTTGATTAATAGAGTCTTATCAACACTACCCCTAGTGTAACCATTGTCTATGAGATAATTGATGAGACGCTCATACCAAGCCCTTGGTGCTTGTTTCAACCCATATAAAGCTTTCTTGAGATGATAGACATGATTAGGGTGGTGAGGATCTACAAACCCTTTTGGTTGCTCAACAAATACTTCCACTTGAAAGAAGCCATTGAGGAAGGCACTCTTAACATCCGTTTGATATAATTTGAACTTGTGCAAACAAGAAATGGATAAAAGAAGCCTAATGGACTCTATCCTAGCAACGAGAGCAAATGTCTCCTCAAAGTCAATACCCTCAATTTGAGAGTACCCTTGTGCAACAAGCCTATCCTTATTTCGTACAATGTTGTCATCCTCATCGGATTTGTTCCTATATACCCACTTGGTGCCTATCACATTGGTATTCGTGGGCCAAGGAACTAGAGTCCAAACCTCATTCCTTTCAAATTGGTTAAGCTCTTCTTGCACGGCAAGAACCCAAAATTCATCTTTTAAAGCCTCATCAATTTTATTGAGTTCTATTTGGGAGATGTAACAAGTTTAGCTAATTAGATTAGCCATTTGATGCCTAGTCCTAACACCCTCACCCATCTCTCCAATAATGTCATCCTTGTCATGGAGTTTCCTATCAATAGGTTGTGTTATGTCATCATCATTAGGTTATTAGATTAGAGACATCAACCACTTTCTCCAAAGGGGAGTCATCAACTAAATCTACTTCCTCCTCATGGTCATTAGATTTGAGCCTAGTATCATCAATGACAACTTTAGATGATTCCATTACGGTCCTAGTCCTTAGATTGAAAAATCTATAGGCTCTACTATTCAAGGCACAACCAATGAAGATACCCTTATCACACTTATCATCAAATTTGCTAAGTTGATCACGGTCATTCAAAATGTAGCATTTGCTTCCAAAGGTGTGGAAGTAGCTAACATTTGACTTTCTACCTTTCCATAACTCATAGAAGGTTTGCCTAGTTTGGGGTCGAAAGAAGACTCTATTTCCTATGTAGCAAGCCGTATTGACGGCCTCAACCCAAAGATTCCTAGGGACATTGTTGCTAAGCAACATCACACAGGCCATTTCTTGAAGAACCCTATTTTTCCTCTCAACAACTCCATTTTGTTGAGGTGTCCTAAGAGCCGAAAACTCATGAGAAATGCCTAGACTATTGCAAAAGTTTTCAAAATTGGCATTCTCAAATTCCTTCCCATGGTCACTCCTAATACTCTTAATGCTTTTAATCTTGGAGTTCATTTCATTTTGAATTTTAGAACAAAGGATTTTAAACTTGTCAAAAGTTTCTGATTTTTCTCTAAGGAAATAAGTCCTTGTATACCTAAAGAAGTCATCTACACACACAAAAATGTATCTCTTTCCACCTAAACTCTCGGTTTGCATAGGACCCATAAGATCCATGTGGAGAAGCTCTAGAGGTTCCTTGATGGTTACATATTTTCCCCTTTTTGTGCATACTTTTGGTTTGCTTCCCTTGTTGGCAAGGTCCACAAATACCATTAACCTTTTTCCTGAGCTTGGGAAGGCCTCACACAACACGAACTTATCTAAGATTCTTAAATCCCTAAAGTTCATGTGACCATGTCTTTCGTACCACAACTCAATTTGTTCATCCTTGGACACATTGCAAGAGATACCCCTAGCCTCAAGATAATATCAATTGTCACTAGATCTCATACCTTTTAACAAGGTTTGTCTATTTGGCAATAGGATAGAACAATCATTTTTCCTAAACAAGATTGAAAGTCCTTCATCAATAAGATGTGAAATGCTTATCAAATTGGCTTTTAAACCATCCACATACAAGACATTGGACAAGGAGGGTAATCCGGGAATGGAAATGGTTCCCTTTCCTTTAACCTTCTTCTTGGATCCATCACCAAAGGTAACATTTCCTCTCTCTTCCATCACAAGAGTCTCAAATAAACTCTTATTTCCAGTCATGTGCCAAGAGCACCCACTATCCAAATACCAAAAATCACAAGAATGAGCATTCAAAGCAATTTGTGCAATATAGCAAAGGTGTTCTTCCTTTCTAATCCATATAGGTGCAGTATTTTCCTTCCTAATGGTCAATGGTATATGGGCTCTAAATGTCCTAGGATCATGTAAAGGTGTTCCACTTTTCCTAGTGACATGCATCATGGCTCTACATGTCCTAGGATCATGCATCATGGCTCTAGATGTCCTAGGATCATGCAACATGGCTCTAGCCTTTTTCTTCTCTATCATGCTTTCAATCCTACACAATTTGATATACGTAAAGCAATTTGGTCTAATGTGACCATAAATACCACAAAAATGACATGTAAGTAAAAATTTAGGAATTATACCATATCCTTAAGGATGCATTGGAGCCTTCTCATGTCTTTGTGGTTGTCTTGCTTGATGTTGAGGAGCTTTTCTTCTTTGTTGTTGAGCAAGACTTGATTGCTTTCTTAGTTGAGCTTGCATGATAGGTGTCTTCCCTTTGTGAGCTTTTCGCTGAGGGAAGTTAACTCGAGGAGCCCTTGTAGGATGAGCTTGAGGTGGGCTTCTTGGTGCCACCTTCACTTAAGCACTACTTGAACACTCTCATAGATCAAGCTTCTTCCTAGGAGTTTGATGAGGAAAGGACCCATTGAAGTTCATGCTGCTTACAAAAATGGTCTTGCTTGGAGTGGAGGACATCTTGTCATCTTCAAACCCAAGCCCCTTCTTGTCACTTGGCCTCTTTCCAACATCTACCATGTGGTCAAGTTTCTTGGTGCTAGAGTTCATCTTGGCCAACACCTCTCTAACATCTTCAAGCTCTTTCTTCAACCCTTCTTCACTTCTCTTAGATCTCACCAACTCTTCATTTAGTTGGTCAACTTGAGTTGAGAGGTCTAGGTTTTCTTCTTTCAATCTCTTGATTTCATTCTTGTTCTTCAACCTTGTACTCTCAAACCTAGTCATGTAGTCCTTGAGATCCATCCTTTCCACACTTCCACTTGTGGATTGTGATGAAGATCCATCATCACTTAAGTAGTTTCCCTATTGAATTTCACTTTCTTATTCACTAGCATCTCTTCTCCTAAGAGAGGACGTAAAGGCTATGAAGTTAGCCATAAGTTCTTCATCATCCGAAGACTCATCTCCTTCATTTGAGTTATCACTCTCACTCCATGTGGCATCCATCACTTTTCCCTTCTTCTTGACCTTGTAATTTGCATATTCCTGAGCAAAGTGACCTATTCCACCACATTCGTAGCATTAGACCCTTTTCTTCTCGGTCTTTTCTTGCCTAGGCTCAATTTTTTTAAAGTGAGTCTTTTTCTTTAAGTCTTGACCCTTGGATCCAAAACCTTTCTTCTCGGACTTGTAGAATTTTTTGAACTTCCTCATTAGCAAAGCCATTTCTTCATCCGAGTCATCAATTTCCTCCTTCTCAACCTTAGAGGCTTTCAAAGCAATATCTTTTTGCTTTTTCGGCGGTGTGGGATTAGGACACTTCCTAGATTCGTAAGCTAGAAGCCACCCAATCAATTCACTCGGCTTCATGTCTTTGTAACCACTATTCTCTCCCAAAGCCGTCACCTTAGACTCAAATCTATCGGGTAGAGATCTCATAATATTTTGCTTGATCTTCCTATCCGAATAAGGATCACCAAGTTGATGACTTTGGTTCACAATGTCCATCAACTTCACTTCAAAGTCATTGAAGCACTCGTTTTCATCCATCTTGAGCAACTCAAATTGCGTTTGGAGAACTTGAAGCTTCGATTCCTTAACCACATCGGTTCCTTCATGTGCAATTTCTAGGATGTCCCATGCCTCCCTAGCAATCCTAGTATTTTGAACCAACTTGTACTGGTTCTCATCTATTGCACATAGGACGGCATGCATTGCCTTCTTATTCCACTTTGATGCCTCAAACTCTTGTGTATTCCATTGTGCGTTTGGATTGAGTACATCATCTCCTCCATCTACCAGAGTCATCATGGGTGGAGTGTAGCCGTCTTCAATTACCATCCATGCCCTGTCATGAATTTGGCATATGTACGACTCCATCTTGCCTTTCCAAGAGGCATAATTCAACCCGGTGACAAGTGGAGGCCTAGTGCTAGAAGCTCCCTCATTGCCACCATTTCCACTCATTGCGTTTATGAATGAATGATATGAATGCAAGTGTAAGAATGATCAACACAAACACATAAAATGCAACACACACCAAAATGAGCAAGGATCACCTATGTATATCTAGGAACCTGCACTGTTACCAATTGAAACAAATAATATGGTGTAATATTAATCTAGAAGGGGGAGGGGGGGTGAATAGATTTTGAATAACTTTTACCCAATTTTCGTTAAGAGTCAAGTTGACGAAAATAACCCTATCTAGTTACAAAGAAATCACAAGTGTAATAAAAACGGAAATAATAAAAACACTTGAGATATACGTGGAAACCCTCCAAATGGGAAAAACCATGGGCTGATGAGTGCGCCACACTAGAACCTCGAATCCACTAATGGAAAGGAATTAAAATCTAACCCCGGTTTAATCCACCACCACTACCTAATCCCAGTATAAGTGAACCTAGTTCATCTTGCTTGTGCTTTAAGCTACCTACTCCCTGAAGCAACACAAGACTTACATCTCAATGAAGAGATAAAGTGTCCTAAGTGAATATATGCTGATATTCAATGAACAAACAAGGCTAGGAAACCCTATATGCTTATCTAGGATAATGAGATGACAATTAATGCAATCCTAGATATCAAGAGCTAAATGACATGTTCAAGAAGCTTAGCTAAACATAGATCAAACAATCCTATGAAGCTATCACAATACAACACTCAATCATGGCATCATAAAAATCTCTAATTTGTATCTAAAAAATCTTCTAAGAGCATTCAAATAATTAAAGATAAGGTTTAGCAAGTAAAACACTTAACTTGTAAGAAGATAGTGAAGAACTTACCAAACAAGATGTGATGAAGCAACCCTATAGATGCACTCTAAATGAACTTAGATGATGCAAAATGAAGTTTTGATGCACATAGGAATGCTTTGAGTGATTAAAAAATGAGTTCTTGAAAGTGTTTTTCCTTTGAAAAGTGTTCTAAGGAAAATATTTGATGTTCTGACATCTCTCACGACCTTAAAGCACTGAGTTATATACATATTTATATATATATATATATATATATATATATATATATATATATATATATATATAAGATCCAAACAAAGTGAGGTCGTTTTTGAAAAAAACATTCCAGCTTCCTTTGTGTGCGCTGGTGATGTGCGCTGGTCGAGTAGCGCACCACCAGCGCACCAATTTTTACAACAGGCGCTAGACGAGTGGCCCATCCCAGTGGCGCAACACAAGTGCAAATCCTCTAGAATGTTTGAGCTGGTAAGGTGCGCTGGACAAGTAGCTCACGCCCACTTTATTTATCTGTGCACGAGTGCAATGGCACAGCTCAGTGGCGCATGACTAGCGACGTTCCACTGGAATGTTGTGCTGGTGAGGTACGCTGGTCGAGTAGCGCATCACCAGTGCACAACCTGATTTCAACACTCAAACATACAACTTCAGAAAGTTCAAGAGTGATGAAACATGCATCCTATTCTAATGCCAAACATGATATACAACAATTAATTACAAGATGCAAATAAATCAATAAGAGTCATCAAAATGCACACAAGTAAACACTCAACATATAAGAATTAAAGTTATGCATGAATTTGTGAGTGTGTGCAACTATCTCTTCAAAGTAAGTAAGCACAAGAATTTTACCTTATGTGCTTCTCCTCCTGAGGTCTTGAGTGCCTAAGCTACCCTTACATAATACCCCAAAAATGTGATTTGTTCACGAAATAATCCAATCAACAAATGAGGACTTTACAATATCCCCCTTTGGCTATTTCGTGATAAAACCACCACTCACATTGATACTCACAAAACAAAATAAAAACACCAGGAAGATATTCTACATTACAAAGAGATAAACATAAAAAAAAAACTTTAAATCGTCACTCTCTTGTAGAACTATTGACCCTACACACAAGGCAAGCACAAATACACTTTCCAAACCAAGTGCATGTGATATGGTCAAGTGAATATAAAATAAAAGCAATTGCATTCAATAATATGCCATCGTGAAATGCTCATGCAACGCTCCCCCTCAACGGGGTTACTCCCCCTACATGTAATCTCCCCCTCAAACAAGTACACTCATGCAATGCTCCCCCTCAAAGCCAACACATGCTACTCCCCTAACATCACAATTCTAGGTCAATGCTACTCCCCCTTTTTGCCATGATATAGGCAAAAGAGAAGTTCCCAACCGGGTCACTCAAGGCAAAGAAAGAAAAGAGCATATGTAATTGTTGCATAATTATATAAGCCACATTTATGCAACTCTATTAATAGGAGAGAAACAAGGAGATTTATTAAAGAAAATGTGTGAATCAAAAAATGCTTTGCATACAAGACATGTTGCATTCAAGTCCAAAAACAATGGTATTTGGCAAAGAAAATGACAAATGTTTCCAATATAATTCAAACCAATTCCACCATTTGTCATGAGATAAGCAAAGATATAGAGATTATTAGATTCATGCTTTAAATGGCACTATATCCAACTTTATAAGCTAAACATGGCATAAGCAACTTTGCACCCTATTTGATTTTTCCGGGAGGATACCTGTATGATAGTAGCCATGTTCAACTAATAGAGAAAGAAAGACATTGTTACAACATTTGAGTCTCACTAGCTTCTTTTAACATAAATATTTGAATTCAACAATTGAAATCAACAATTCATGCTTTATCATTTTTCATTAGCATGTCATTTAAGAATCATCATGTCATGGAGATAATTATAGGTCATTCAACATGTACTTCCTATTTAAATCTCCTAGTCCAAAAATGCATGTTTGAATATAAATATGACATGGATTGTAATCAAAGCAAAGTTCAAACTTATTGAAGAAAGTACAATATAATATATATAAGTGCAACCAAGCTACTCAAGCAATCAATAAAGGAGCATATACATTTAAAGAAAAATGGATGCAACAAGTATACAAAAGCTCTCTTTGCTTGAGTTCCCTTTATGGGGTCAAAGACCACAACACTTCACTCTATTAAACAAATCTCAATAGATCTACTAAGAGTCTTGAATCGAGTAACATCTAAGGGTTTAGTAAATAGATCCGCTAGTTGAATATTTGTACCTACATGCTCAAGTACAGTGCACTTTCTCTCAACTAGTTCTCTAATGAAATGATGACGAATGTCAATATGCTTAGTCCTAGAATGCTGAACCGGATTCTTTGAAATATTACTTGGACTCATGTTATCACAAAAGAGAGTAAGAGTACCTTGATTGAATCCATAGTCGACTAGCATTTGGTTCATCAAAAAGAGTTGTGTGCATCCACCCCCAGTAGCAATGTATTCAGCCTCAGCCGTGGACAAGAAAATCGAATTTTGCTTCTTGCAAAACCAAGAGACAAGGTTGTTCCTAAGGAAAAAGCAACCGCCCGATGTACTTTTCCTATCATCATAATTTCCTGTCCAATCTGCATCACTAAAGCCTACAAGACTAGCATTAGTGTCAAAAGAGTACCAAATCCCATAGTTGGATGTCCCATTCACATATCGAATGGTTCTCTTAACAGAAGAGAGATGCGACTCCTTAGGATCCGCTTGGTACCTAGCACACACACTCATACTAATAGAGATATCGGCCTACTTGCGGTCAAATAGAGCAAGCTACCAATCATTCCCCGATATATAGTTTGGTCCACACTTTTACCACTAGCATCATTGCTTAGCTTCAATGTGGTGCTCATGGGTGTATCACAATGTTTGGCACTTTCAATGCCAAATTTCTTCACTAGGTTTTTGGCATACTTAGCTTGAGATATGAAAATCCATCATCCATTTGCTTAATTTGTAAACCTAGAAAGTAACTTAGCTCACCAACAAGACTCATCTCAAATTCATGAGACATGACATCAACAAACTGTTGGACTTTGGTGTTATTGGTGGAGCCAAAGACTATATCATCAACATAGATTTGACCTATAAAGAGCTCCTCTTTGTTTTTCTTTATGAATAGAGTCTTGTCAACACTACCCCTCGTGTAACCATTGTCTATGAGATATTGGGTGAGACGCTCATACCAAGCCTTGGTGCTTGTTTCAACCCATATAAAGCTTTCTTGAGATGATAGACATGATTAGGGTGGTGAGGATCTACAAACCCTTTTGGTAGCCCAACAAATACTTCATCTTAAAAGAAGCCATTGAGGAATGCACTCTTAACATCCGTTTGATATAATTTGAACTTGTGCAAACAAGAAATGGATAAAAGAAGCCTAATGGACTCTATCCTAGCAACGGGAGCAAATGTCTCCTCAAAGTCAATACCCTCAATTTGAGAGTACCCTTGTGCTACAAGCCTAGCCTTATTTCGCACAATGTTGCCATCCTCATCGGATTTTTTCCTCTATACCCACTTGGTGCCTATCACATTGGTATTCGTGGGCCTAGGAACTAGAGTCCAAACCTCATTCCTTTCAAATTGGTTAAGCTTTTCTTGTATGGCAAGAACCCAAAATTCATCTTTTAAAGCCTCATCAATTTTCTTGGGTTCTATTTGGAAGGTGTAACAAGTGTAGCTAATTAGATTAGCCATTTGATGCCTAGTCCTAACACCTTCACCCATCTCTCCAATAATGTCATAATTGTCATTAAGTTTCCTAACAGATGGAGCAGGTTTTTTTGAGTTCAAGAGAGGAATCCTATCAATAAGTTGTGTTATGTCATCATCAAGGTTATTCTTTTAAATATTAGAGACATCAACCACCTTCTCCAAAGAGGAGTCATTAACTAAATCTAACTCCTCCTCATGGTCATTAGATTTGAGCCTAGTATCATTAATGACAACATTAGATGATTCCATTACGGTCCTAGTCCTTAGATTGAAAACTCTATAGGCTATACTATTTAAGGCATAGCCAATGAAGATACCATCATCACTCTTCGCATGAAATTTGCCAAGTTGATCACGGTCATTCAAAATGTAGCATTTGCTTCCAAAGGTGTGGAAGTAGTTAACATTTGGCTTTCTACCTTTCCATAACTCATAGAAGGTTTGCTTAGTGTGGGGCCTAAGGAAGACTCTATTTCCTATGTAGCAAGCCGTATTGACGGAATCGGCCCAAAGATTCCTAGGGACATTATTGCTAAGCAACATCACAAGGGTCATTTCTTGAAGAACCCCTATTTTTTCCCTCAAGAACTCTATTTTGTTGAGGTGTCCTAGGAGCCGAAAACTCATGAGAAATGCCTAGACTATTGCAAATTTTTTCAAAATTGGCATTCTCAAATTCCTTCCCATGGTCACTCCTAATTCTCTTAATGCTTTTAATCTTGGAGTTCATTTCATTTTGAATTTTAGAACAAAGCATTTTAAACTTGTCAAAAGTTTCAGATTTTTCTCTAAGAAAATAAGTCCATGTATACCTAGAGAAGTCATCTACACACACAAAAATGTATCTCTTTCCACCTAAACTCTCGGTTTGCATATGACCCATAAGATCCATGTGGAGAATCTCTAGAGGTTCCTTGGTGGTTACATATTTGCCTTTTTTGTGCATACTTTTGGTTTGCTTCCCTTGTTGGCAAGGTCCACAAATACCATTAACCTTTTTCCCAAGATTGGGAAGACCTTGCACAACATCGAACTTATCTAAGATTCTTAAATCCCTAAAGTTCATGTGACCATGTCTTTCGTACCACAACTCAATTTGTTCATCCTTGGACACATTGCAAGAGATACCCCTAGCCTCAAGACAATATCAATTGTCACTAGATCTCATACCTTTTAACAAGGTTTGTCTATTTGGCAATAGGATAGAACAATCATTTTTTCTAAACAAGATTGAAAGTCCTTCATCACTAAGATGTGAAATGCTTATCAAATTGGTTTTAAACCATCCACATACAAGGCATTGGACAAGAAGGGTAATCCGGGAATGGAAATGGTTCCCTTTCCAATAACCTTCTTCTTGGATCCATCACCAAAGGTAACATTTCCTCTCTCTTCCATCACAAGAGTCTCAAATAAAATCTTATTTCCAGTCATGTGCCAAGAGCACCCACTATCCAAATACCAAAAATCACAAGAATGAGCATTAAAAGCAATTTGTGCAACATAGCAAAGGTGTTCTTCCTTTCTAATCCATATAGGTGCAGTATTTTCCTTCCTAATGGTCAATGGTACATGGGCTCTAAATGTCCTAGGATCATGTAAAGGTTTTCCACTTTTCCTAGTGACATGCATCATGGCTCTAGATGTCCTAGGATCATGCATCATGGCTCTAGATGTCCTAGGATCATGCAACATGGCTCTAGCCTTTTTCTTCTCTATCATGCTTTCAATCCTACACAATTTGATATACGTAAAGCAATTTGGTCTAATGTGACCATAAATACCACAAAAATGACATGTAAGTAAAAATTTAAGAATTATACCATATCCTTAGGGATGCATTGGAGCCTTCTCATGTCTTTGTGGTTGTCTTGCTTGTTGTTGAGGAGCTTTTCTTCTTTGTTGTTGAGCAAGACTTGATTGCTTTCTTGGTTTAGCTTGCATGATAGGTGTCTTCCCTTTGTGAGCTTTTCGCTGAGGGAAGTTAACTCGAGGAGCCCTTGTAGGATGAGCTTGAGGTGGGCTTCTTGGTGCCACCTTCACTTAAGCACAACTTGAACACTCTCATAGATCAAGCTTATTCCTAGGAGTTTGATGAGGAAATGACCCATTGAAGTTCATGCTGCTTACAAAAATGGTCTTGCTTGGAGTGGAGGACATCTTGTCATCTTCAAACCCAAGCCCATTCTTGTCACTTGGCCTCTTTCCAACATCTACCATGTGGTCAAGTTTCTTGGTGCTAGAGTTCATCTTGGCCAACTGCTCTCTAACATCTTCAAGAACTTTCTTCAACCCTTCTTCACTTCTCTTAGATCTCACCAACTCTTCATTTAGTTGGTCAACTTGAGTTGAGAGGTCTAGGTTTTCTTCTTTCAATCTCTTGATTTCATTCTTGTTCTTCAACCTTGAACTCTCAAACCTAGTCATGTAGTCTTTGAGATCCAACCTTTCCACACTTCCACTCTTGGATTGTGATGAAGATCCATCATCATTTGAGTAGTTTCCCTCTTGACTTTCACTTTCTTCTTCACTAGCATCTCTACTCATAAGAGAGGACGTAAAGGCTATGAAGTTAGCCATGAGTTCTTCATCATCCGAAGACTCATCTCCTTCATTTAAGTTATCACCCTCACTCCATGTGGTAGCCATCTTTTTTCCCTTCTTCTTAACCCTGTGATTTGCACATTCCGGGAAAAAGTGACATATTCCACCACATTCATAGCATTAGACCCTTTTTTTCTCGGTCTTTTCTTCCCTAGGCTCAAATTTTTTGAAGGGAGCCTTTTTCTTTATGTCTTGACCCTTGGATCCAAAACCTTTTTTCTCGGACTTGTAGAATTTCTTGAACTTTCTCATTAGCAAAGCCATTTCTTCGTCCGAGTCATCACTTTCCTCCTTCTCAACCTTGGAGGCTTTCAAAGCAATATCTTTTTGTTTTTTCGGTGGTGTGGGATTAGGACATTTCCTAGATTCGTAAGCTAGAAGCCTCCCAATCACTTCACTCGGCTTCATGTCTTTGTAACCACTATTCTCTTCCAAAGCCGTCACCTTAGACTCAAATCTATCGGGTAGAGATCTCATAATCTTTTGCTTGATCTTCCTATCCGAATAAGGATCACCAAGTTGATGATTTTAGTTCATAATGTCCATAAACCTCACTTCAAAGTCATTGAAGCACTCGTTCTCATCCATCTTGAGCAACTCAAATTGCGTTTGGAGAACTTGAAGCTTCGATTCCTTAACCATATCGGTTCCCTCATGTGCAACTTCTAGGATGTCCCATGTCTCCTTAGCTATCCTAGTATCTTAACCAACTTGTACTGGTTCTCATCCATTGCACATAGGATGGCATGCATTGCCTTTCTATTCCACTTTGATGCCTCAAACTCTTGTGCATTCCATTGTGCCTTTGGTTTGAGTACATCATCTCCTCCATCTGTCGGAGTCATCATGGGTGGAGTGTAGCCATCTTCAACTGCCATCCATGCCCTGTCATGAATTTGGCATATGTACGACTCCATCTTGCCTTTCCAATAGGCATAATTCAAACCGGTAAGGAGTGGAGGCCTAGTGCTAGAAGCTCCCTCATTGCCACTGTTTCCACTCATTGTGTTTATGAATGAATGATATGAATGAAAGTGTAAAAATGATCAACACAAACATACAAAATGCAACACACACCAAAATAAGCAAAGATCACCTATGTATGTCTAGGAACCTGCACTGATACCAATTGAAACAAATAATATGGTGTGTAATATTAATCTAGAGGGGGGGGGGGGGGTGAATAGATTTTAACTAACTTTTACCCAATTTCCGTTAATAGTCAAGTTGACAAAAATACCCCTATCTAGTTACAAAGATATCACAAGTGTAATAAATACGGAAATAATAAAAACACTTGAGATATACATGGAAACCCTCCAAATGTGAAAACCACGGGCTGATGAGTGCGCCACACTAGAACCTCGAATCCACTAATGGTAAGGAATTACAACCTAATCCCGGTTTAATCCACCACTACTACCTAATCCAGGTATAAGTGAACCTAGTTCATCTTGCTTGTGCTTTAAGCTACCTACTCCCGGAAGCAACTCAAGAATTATTTCTCAATGAAGAGATAAAGTGTCCTAAGTGAATATATGATGATATTCAATTAACAAACAAGGTTAGGAAACCCTATATGCTTATCTATTATAATGAGATGACAATTAATGCAATCCTAGATATCAAGAGCTAAATGACATGTTCAAGAAGCTTATCTAAACATAGATCAAACAATCCTATGAAGCTATCACAATACAACACTCAATTATGGTATCACAACAATCTCTAATTTGTATCTAGAAAATCTTCTAAGAGCATACAAATAATTAAAGAGAAGGTTTAGCAAGTAAAACACTTAACTTGTAAGAAGATAGTGAAGAACTTACCAAACAAGATGTGATGAAGCAACCCTATAAATGCACTCTAAATGAACTTAGATGATGCAAGATGAAGTTTTGATACACATGGGAATGCTTTGAGTGATTAAAAATGAGTTCTTGAAAGTGTTTTTCTTTTGAAATGTGTTCTAAGGAAAATATTTGATGTTCTAAACTCTCTCACGACCTTAAAGCACTGAGTTATATACATATATATATATACATATACATATATATATATAAGATCCAAACAAAGTGAGGTCGTTTTGGAAAAATCGTTCCAGCTTCCTCCGTGTGCACTGGTGACGTGCGTTGGTCGAGTAGTGCACCACCAGCGCACAACCAATTTTTACAACAGGCGCTGGAAGAGTGGCGCATCCCAGTGGTGCAACACAAGAGCAAATCCTCTGGAATGTTTGAGCTGGTGAGGTGCACTGGACGAGTATCGCACGCCCACTTTTTTTATCTGTGCACGGGTGCAATGACGTAACTCAGTGGCGCATGACTAGCGACGTTCCACTGGAATGTTACGCTAGTGAGGTGCGCTGGTCGAGTAGCGCATCACCAGCGTACAACCTGATTTCAACACTCAAACATACAACTTCAACAAGTTCAAGAGTGATGAAACATGCATCCTATTCTAATGTCAAACATGACATAAAACAATTAATTACAAGATGCAAATAAATCAATAAGAGTCATCAAAATGCACACAAGTAAACACTCAACATATAAGAATTAAAGTTATGCATGAATTTGTGAGTGTGTACAACTATCTCTTCAAAGTAAGTAAACATAAGAATTTTACATTCGGTGCTTCTCCTCTTGAGGTCTTGAGTGCCTAAGCTACCCTTACATAATACCCCAAAAATGTGATTTGTTCACGAAATAAGCCAATCAACAAATGAGGACTTTACAATCATTATAAAGAATTTCGAATCGATCCACTAAAAGTGGAATAACACCGATACAAAGCAAGAAAATTAAAAGGATGTAAAATTCACCTTTCAATAATTTTAAAAGTGTTGTTTGTTATATGTGTTAAATTGAAGGATAATGCACTTGTATATACGTATATCTAAAATATTTTGATAATGTTTAGCTATAATTATTTATGCTCTAGAAGAGCTAATATATGTCACAAAGTGAAAATAAATTTAATGAAAATAATAATTTATATTTTGTTTGATCTAGAAAATCTACTATATAAGAAATTGTCTTTAGACAATTAAGAATATTATATTCAAATAACTATTTTAATATAATTTACTTATCGTTATACTAATTTAATTTATTTAACACGACTATTTTTATGAGTATGTTTTGTGGTTGCCACTACGTTGGATCTTCCACATCAAAAAAATAAATTTAATATATTATTATGGTTTCTAATGTTATTGGATTTGATCGATGTATACGGAACTAGAAGTTTCAAAATCAAATTCAATTGAAAACCTAAAGTTTTGACTTTAGATATAAATTATTGAATTTGAACCTGAAGTTTTGAAATTTGAATCTAAATAGTTCTTATAATTTGAAAAGTATAACTGTGATTTATTTTAAGAACCTGAAGCTTCGAATATATGATTTTTCAACCTTGAACCAGTAGTTCCTATGCGAATCGGAAGTTCCAAAAAAATGAGTTTTTATGAACTTGACAAAATAACATGAAATTTTGGAACCTGAAGATCTTATTGTAATCTTTTATTTAAGAATATCTATCTCATTTATTTTTTTCTTGTGTTAAAAGAATTTATCATATTTCTTGTAAACTATACTTGATAGTACATTTTTACATGAGAGTAAATGTTCCTAAAGGACAATAAGCTTTATTATGGGAAAATGTTGCATCGAAATATTGAAATATTTTATATGGATATCGCTTTCATAACTAATTATATTTTGCTAATAAATTTCCGTGAAGGACAATAAGACCATGTAAATTAGTCCTTAAATGACAATATGACAAAATAAATGAGTTTATATAGGAAAATATTATGATACATATAATTCATTTTAGTAAATTTTATCATCGTTCGGGAAAATTATCAAAAGTTGATAAACGACTTAAAATTACAAGGTAATCTTGTGAATTGCATGATATACAAATAAATTTTCAGATGATTTAAATAAAATAATAAAATAATATTCTCTCAATATATAAACCTTGGTGGTTGTTCCTGCAAAACAATTTATAAAATGATATAAAAAATCATTTGTTAGACAGTAAACTCATAAAAAGATGGTTTTGGTTCAAAAGATATGATTCCTATAGCTAGAATTTAAAAAAGATCATGATCATATTTAAAATAATACTCGAGTGATAAATAAATCATCATCATATAAGGCTCTCGAAGAGGTAGTCTCATTAGTGAAAACAAAATCTTGAAAAGTCATATAGAAATTTCAATTTCCCCTATGAGACCGTTGAGGAAAATAAAAGAATCTCAGTCGTCTCAGTAGAGAGACACATGCAATAAATTTAATGTGATTATACTTCTCCTAGAGAGATATTTGTATACAAAGACATGTATATTGTATATTTAACATTAAAGTTATTAGAATAAGCCATTGAAGAGACATATGAATTACATAATCATAATTAAATATATTGGTATATAAATTGAGATAATATATTATTTACTTTGCATATTATGAAAAATGATGATGGACTTGTTTATAAATTAAGGAAATGTCGACATAGAAATTATTAGCAAATAAAAGGCAAAACTATGTTTATGTAAAACTTGAAAGCTTTGGACGGGTAGTCCACAGGTTTGATGACATCAAACTTATTGAATATTTTTCATACGAATTAAGATAAAAAGTTTATTGTAGAAACCTAGTTTGACAATGAATAAAAATCCTCAAAAGAATTAAATGCTTGAAGCAAGTTATTCAAAGCTACATGAAGTTTTGTATAGTGAAAATTAAACAATCATAATGCATACAATGCATTCGTCATGGTGAATATTTATTAAAAGAATTATATGTTGATTGTGTAAAGATTATTAAAAATAATGCTATGTTTATGAATTATATATATCAGAGAAATAATTTCTAAGATGAACAGTCTTGGGATATTTAGTCTCGGCTAATGAGTTTGACATTAACATAAATCAATATAATAACGAAAAAGTCTTGAAGTACTTTTCCATAAATAAAACACATCAAATGGATTCCTCGATATTTATTCCATAACTTAAAGTGGTGTATGATCTCCTCTTATTATTGAAGAACTTTAGGTTCTGAAGTATCAAATACAAATTCAACTTGTGTTTTTATAATAAAACAACATGATGTCGTATATAATAATTTGGATCAATTCAAAATCTATTTTATTAAAGTTCTTTAGATATGATATCAGAAAAGATGCTGATAAAAAATACGTACAAGTTTCAATCATGTAGATTTATTTATAAATACACTACCAATTGCAATAAACAAAATCTTGGTATATAATTTACGGATGCAATATCTTTACAAAATATTGAAGCATCCACATCAAAATGAGGGGGAATGTATTTATCATTTTATCAGGGGGAGTTACTGATTTTGAAGAAAATATTACATATTGTAATATTACTGATTTATCTTTTTTCTTCATTAGGTTTTTACCCTATAGGATTTTTCTAGTAAGGTTTTAACGAGACAGTTTTGTGCCTCAAATACATTCAAAGGTTAATTTGATATGTTGATGAATATTGTACTCTTTTTCCTCTGGTCATTTTTTTGCCATTGGGTTTTTACTAGTAAATGTTTTTTTTAGATAAGGTTTTTGGGGGTCGTAAAACTCTAACCTAACATTTATTAAAGAAAAAAGTAAGAGAACATAACATAACAAAAAAAAAAAAAAACATGCCAAGAGAACCTAAAAGAAGGTCTGCTACAAAAATCATTGAAGACATATTCTCTATACGATGTATATTCAAGGGGAAGTGTTTTGAAAATATTATTTAAGTGGATGTCCACATTCATATATTTTATACAAGTAAATTGCAACATTTTCATCTCCCCACCTCAAATGAGCTAATGATGTGGTATGCATCATCTTGGAATAAATTATTTTGGAGGAAAATCTATATATTGTACTCTTTTTTCTTCACTGGGTTTTTATCTCATAGGGGTTTTTTAAGTAAGGTTTTAATAAGACAGTTGTTATCAACTCCAATATTATTTTTTATATTCATATGAATAATGTACTATTTTTCCTACACTAATATTTTTTCCAACATGGTTTTTTACTAGTAAATGTTTAATGAGACATTTTTATGTAAAATGGACATTCAAACGAGAGTGTTATGAAAATCTAATATAAGTGATTGTCTATTCAATTTCACAATGTAACCTGTGATCCTTCATATTCCCCAATTTATTCTCAAGTTTATAGCTTCATTGATTCTCAATTTTATTGCTATTGTCTTTACATTTTATAACTATTGCATTGTCACTAAATTGTAAGGTTATAAAATGAGCCTTGTCATATTGTATTTGGAACTTGATAACTATTAAGGAATAAAAGAATCTTATTTCTCTGGACTACTTTTATTTCTTCCTCTCCATAAAGTTTATGATTTATTTTCTTTTGTATTTAGTTATTTCATAACAAAGTGACATTTGTTTTTCTCATGTTTTTAGAGCGTACGGACTCAAAAAAGGTTATGCATGAATCCCTAGGGACGATTTGAATTCCAGGGAACATCTTGGGCCATTATGGCCCATATCTTTTGGGTAAGAGTTTTAATACTAAATAGTAAATATATGCAATTTTCATTTTCATATTACTGAAGATATCATTTTTAGAATTTTAGATTGATCTTTGATTTGACAATAATTTGTTGATAATTAATTAACTAAAATATATTTAAATTATAAATGAAAGAGTAATGTTAGGCTTTCCAAATTGTTTCTTAAATTTCTTTTTAAATGGTGTTCGCTTGTGAGGTATTAACATCACATCGCTCATTATATAGTCTTATGATTTACATAATATAGTCTAATGATTTATAAGATGTTGATACGGAAAAGACTAGCATTAGTATTGCCCTAAATATCTTGTTTTAGGTCCAAAATGAATTGAATCAGTTCCATCAATATGATATGTCCATTAATTTGGCTTATTTTACTAGGTGCCAGTTAGGGGCGGCCATGGTTTGGTTAAACCGGCAGTTAAAAACCGAAACCGGTGGTTTGAAAACCGGTTTGGCCCGGTTAAGTTATGGTTTGGTTCTCTCCAAAACCGATCAAAACCGCCGGTTTATATTAAAAAAAAACCTATCAAAACTGACACAAACCGTCGGTCTAACCGAAACCGAAACCGAAACCGAAAACGTCTAACCGGAGATTTCAAAACCGGTCCAAACTGGTTTGGACGGTTTCGGTTACTGTTTCTCATCTCAACCAAACCGAAACCGAATAGAACCGTGGTCACCCCTAGTGCTAGTTCTTCGATCAAAAGTTTTTGGTGTTTTACAAACAGACTACACATTTCCCCATGACGAATTTCTCACGAATAAAATAGATTTTAATAACGAAAACATAAATAAATAAAATGTAACAACTACTATTTGAATAATAATTCTCTAAGACGATTTTGAAAATAATTCAGGATATATATTTGCTATGTAATATTATAGAGCTGAGGAGTATTTGTTAAGAGAACACCCGACCACTGATAAAATTGTACTCTAAATTGTGTTGCATAAAATCCTTTGTCAGGGTCACTGCTTATATCTTTTTCAGTTCTTTTAATCATAATTCATAAACAAGACACGTAAGTTAGATTAGCGGTTATGTGCATGAACCGGTTGGATATAAGGTGATCTTTTAGGCTATAATCCATTGGAAATTTGGAAAACACATGAGCAGATCCAAGTACTGGGCTCTGATTGATTTGCAGCACAAAAACCCAGCCCCGACTTATTTTTCTGATGGGCAGTTACTCATTTGCTTGAATATAATAATAATAATAAATAATAATACATTGTTTAGCTTATTAAGGTCTCGTTTGATTCGTGTGATTATATTGAACTATTTTATAGGATTGGATTTGATTAGAATTGGATTTGATTGGATATGATTAATTATAACACTGTCTATTATTTGGTGTAACATGGGATATGACTAAAATAGTTCAATCTTATGTTTAGAATGATCTGGGATTGGATTAAACATATTTTACTACTTATTGATTTTATTTTATTAGTTTAATTAAAAAAAATCCAAACCTAAAAAAAAACATTCATCAAGCCATCAAAGTCAATTTTTTTTCCTTGAATTAAATTTGAAAATAATAACAATAATAATAACCCAAACAAATCTTTTCTTATAACCAGATTTCCATATCCAAACATAAAAAAAAAATCCAGATCCAAACATATCTCTTCGGCAATTCAGATACAATTGTATAAAACATATATCATTCATCAATTTGACATCCATATCATCAATATTTAGTCAAGATCATTAATCTTCACAAACAAAGATTATCAACACACTCAAATCCTCAATTTTAACAATCACACACACATCTTAACTTCACAAAATACAAATTGAATCTCAAAATACAAAGGGAAGTGATGATCAATCGAAAGAGAGAGAAACGTAGGTGAGTGGGCCAGTGAGAAAGAGAAAGAGAAAGAGAAAGAGAAAGAGAAAGAGGGAGATGGATTAAACTGCATGAGCTCAGGTAGAAATAGTCCTAGGACTAATAAAGACGAGGAGTACAGTGGTATTATTATATCCTAAGTTTATGGGATTAATTTTGACGGTGGGATTAGTAATTCCATATCCAAAAGAGCACCCAACACTTGATTGGGATAAAAATTGTCAAATTTCAAACCAATCTAGTGTACCAAATATGACCTAAAAGTAAAAGAATGCAATAAATTTGGTCCGGGCATCTAATCAATTATCAATAATCATAGCGCAGCCATTTGAGAATTTTGAAGATTTCGACATGTATTTTTGATTTCAGCTAAGTTGATAATTAAGATTTTATGTTTTATTTTTATTCGGTTTAAACTGAAAATGAATGGCTTGGTCACCTCTCAGTCCATTCCCAAAGAAAAATGTAACCACAAATGCACCATATCTTTCACACCAAAAAAACCAAATGTGATACAGCGACAAAAACAACACAGCAAGAAGGATCAATAATTGGTTCAGGGATTAGCTTCTCTTGTATTAAATTGATAATTAGAAGCCTTCCATGATGACATGATGTTTCTTGTAGGCTTGTAGCATTATATAATTAAGTGTGAATCTTAGCACATAATGTAAGTAAACAAAAGCTTGCCAAATGCTAATGTGAGATTAACTTGGAACTTGGAAAGTGAGAGGATGGTGCGGCAGAATAAGGTGGTTGAAGTGGCGTCGTTTTGTCAGTATGGAGATAGAACCGAACAAAAAACAAGCAGAGATCGACATAACTCATCATTATTGTCCCATAACTCTTAAATCTTCAATCACACACTTATTTGGACCAAATGCAATTTGAGTTGATCTGATCGACCATGTCATCATAACTTTGCATGCTTTCTTCTTCTATATATTTATTTATTTATTTCTAATGTTAACAACATATCCATTTCTGCATGCGAATATGCGATGCACTTCCTGACCAGATGAAGAGTATCATCTATCTATCTATCGAGATTCGAGAAAGAAAGAACAAATTGTCGTTTCTATATCAAGGATTTGGCAGTCTATCTATTAAAATAATAAGGTTATCCAAAGGTGACAAATTTTTATAAATATATATATATTATAAGAGGTGAATTTTATACTTCTTTGTATATGTTAATATTTGATACATGTAGAATATCCCCCCCTCCTCTTTTTTAATAATCAATTGTGAGGTTTGAATTTCATTGTTTGTATTTTAAAAGCACATGTTAAGAGTTTTTTCTTTATTGTTATGAGAGTAAATATTTGAGTCTCACATATAGTGTTTGTTCTTGACAGATCTCCACACACCCATAACCTGTATGTTAACCGAAAATTCACTTTAAGTAAGGAATTTCAGTTAACACCATCAGGACCACAACCTTGTTATATCATGGTCGGGGTAAGTACCGGTTACACGTGTGTGAAATGGGCTGAATGAATGAAGGAAAAATGGTGGACTGAGTAAGATTATTATTATTGAACAATGCAATGAGTACAGTTAAATGGTGAATAACACAATAATATGAAACACTCAATATCTATCTATATTGCATAACTAATTGGAAGTGGCGACCTCGTATCTGTCGATAAGTGGACACAAAATCAATGGGGAAGGCTTCACTTGGTTCTAAGTGTAGAACTAAGCAACAACCTTCTAAAACTTGTTCTTACAAGAAGATGGGAGTCTTTTCTCTATATGCCATTGCCAATATATTTATAGTATGATCCTTTAGGGTTGATTCGTGGTGAACAAGCCGTCAATCGTTGAGCTGATCTTTCCCACCTTTTAGACGGGATCCTACGCTTAATGTCGTTGGCTCCGGAGAATCAGTTATTTTGAAGATATTTCGGAGGGAGACGTATTTGTTTCCTTCTTAGACTCTTCGACTTGGTTTGTATGCAAGTAGAAGTTTGATACGTGATGGAGAATAATTCTGATTCTGCTCGTCGTTTAATGAGATATTGCACGGAGGCTACTTGGCGGGGTAATGGCGAGATACCTCTAGGTACCAATATGGTGGCGAGGTAACTTGAGGGATAAATCTGGTTGTATGGCGCTTGATTATTCTAATTGCGAGGTACCTCATGGTACTGGTCCGCTAGCGAGGTGTCCTATGGACCCCTTTGTTGTCGTGGTGCTTGAACGATCTTGTTGTAGGTTTACGATCCTCCTCTTTCCTGCTAGAAAGTTAGGACAGGTACATTGACGGATAGGCAAGATTGTTCTGAGGTGCATGGGTCTCAACTGGGTACTTTATGGACGAGGCAAGGTCTTATCCTATCTCGACGATGGTGCTGGGGTGCCTCGATCATATAGGATCAAGCACTTTCGAGGTAGGTTGTAGCATGTTTTTAGCAGGTATCGAGAGGTACCTTCTACTGGGTATTTAAATAGAAAAATTTCCCTTTAGGCTCTTGTCAAATTTGGCTATTAAAAGAAGTTCCCTTTGACTTGAACACCGGTGACTGAGTTGGGATTGAGGTTGGAGTCAGATTTCTTATCCCGTTTAGTAAATTTTCTATTTCCAACTTGGTTATCATAATCTGGGAAGAAATATTCTCATTAAATGTTGAGCATACGTGTAGAGCGCGGGATGTGTTCCTGTTTAAAACAACGAGACATTTTCGGAGATACGAGAGTTTTTAGGCTTAGCTGGCCGAAAACCTTATGTGCTACTGTTCCATCTCTCCTATTTTAAAACGGTAGCCTTATCATTCTTCTTCAGGCTTTCAAACCCTTATATATTCAAAATTCAAAAAAAAACTCTAGGCTTCCTCTGTTTTCTTCACCTTTTCATATTCTTCCAACCGGTTTTTTACTGTTACCATGTCTCATTCTTACCATGGCAGCGTAGGCCATCTCGTGGAAGGTAACTCTCCAACTCTCGTTAATAGGAAATGAGCTCAGGAAGAGGATATCGACAAGAGTGATGCCCTTCAATTGCAACACCGCCGCTCTAACCGGAACCTCACCATTGGGTCTGGTTTTTCGAACAACCCAGATACCCCGTTCGAGATAGTCGAAGGAGATTCTAAAGGGGAATCAGGAAAGGTTGAAGCTGCAGGATGTCGGGTTGTTACCGCTACTGTCACAATAAGAGAGGTACTCACCCTCTCGTATGATTTTAGGATTATCACTGATTCCACCGTTACAGTCGAGTTTATTAATCGTATAAATGAGAGATTTGGGATTACTGATAGCATCACCATCACTGTCCCCCATAGGAATTACGACGTGTTCACCCCTGCATATGTCGTGCTTCCTATCCACATCGCTGCATTTGAGAGCGGGGTTAGGTTATCTCCCTATCCCTCTCTCCTCAGGGCCCTTCCCGCCCTATAACTTTCCCCTCTTCAACTGAATCTTGGGTTCTAGAGGCATCTGGTGGGTCTTCTCATGTTGTAAAAGGAACAATACGAGAAGGATGGCGTTGAAAGAGAACCGGTACCGGACGAGTTGGGGTTCATTTTCCAGGTTATTGCCAATTCCTTTGGTCAGAGGGGATAGTTTTACCTTCGAGCAAAAAACAACCTGAATTTCATAGTCCCCGGTGCCACTAAGAATGATAATCCTTGAAAAGAAGAGTGAGGGAGAATGGGGGAGCTCGGTCTTCATCGGAGGCACTGAATACCAGGTTCCCACCTGGTTCAGTGGTAAGCCAACTTGGGGGAAAGTTACCCTCCCCACTGAGTTTAGGGCAATTTTATAGGCGATCGTTGAGCAGAACTTCATTAATTTGAAGTATCCTACCTCGAATGCTTACGATCCTAACCGGGGGAATCAGTATTTGCATATCTCCGCTGTTTCCCTAGGTGTGTTGGATCTTTCTGCTTTTTTTTACTCGGATTTCCTGCTTGCCACTTATTTACTCTAATTCTCTGTTGATTTGTGCAGTTTCAGTTGTTTCACTACCGGCTCAGTAGGAGCCTAGCTTGCTCGATAGCCAGACCCTTCCAATACCTTATTCTCCGTCTGGTTCCCCCGTCGTTTAAACTTCTAAGTCTCTTTCTTTTCCTCCTATCGTGGTGAGGCCCATATCCATTGGGATTCCCAAGGCACCTTTTGCCTCTAGACCCACTTCTCAGATGGATGTCTTCGCATCCCGGCTAACCAGGGTAAGAGGTCAGGGCTTGGCTGTTGTTGCTGCTACTACTACATCTGCTCCTAGCTCTACTGCTGTCGCCTATGCTTTTACTATTACTTCTACCATTCCACCCTCTTTGATTGCTACAGTACCTCCCCGGGCATTGGGGGGTCTTGAGACATCTGATGCCACCATATCGACTACTCCTTGAGAGTGAACTGAACCCCTACCTAGAGTTACTAGTCAGAACAAGGTCTTAGACCGGTTCATCCTCTCTTGTTCTGGTGGGAGTTTAGCTCCAATGACCTCACTGCCTTTTGAGGTTCTGCTCACCATGGGTTCTCTCCTCATTGTTGAGGTAAGCAGGGAATCACATCTCATTTCATTATTTTTTTGGTATTTACATCCTTGGAACTTAGGTGTTGGCTAACTTGATTGTTGTGATTTGTAGACTTTCAAGTCTAATATCGTTGTGATTTATCAGATGACTTCACTGAGGAGTCGAACTGAAAAGGCTGAGTCAGATGCTAAGGTAGCCAGAGGGGAGCTTGCTCAAACTCAGAGTGCAGTGCAGATATTGAATCTCAACCTGAACGCGATTGAGAAGGTGCTGGATGATACTCGCTGTAACTTGGAGAGGTCAAAATGTGCTCTTGATTAGGAAAATCTCAGGTCGGAATGGTGAGCTATCTAGAGGAAGAAAACCAGGGAGCATGTGGAGGAGAATTGAACCCTGCACACTCAAGTGGCTAGTTTGAAGACAAAAGTTGATTCCTCCTTTGGTGATGGTTGCTTTTAGGCAGCATTCCAAGCGGCCCAGGCGTTATCTCCCCCCTTTGACCTATCAATCATCACAAATTGGGACCAGAAGGAAATCCTCGAGAGGGCAAAGAATATGTCTACCCCAACTGGTGACAGGACAGGCCCCTCTAGAACTGTTGGTGTTGATAAAGGTGTAAACATTGAAGATCAACAACCTGGGATTACGGAGGTCTTTCCTGCTTATAGGGAGGTAGAAGAAGACCTGCTCGTTGCTCAGGGTGCTGTGTAGACCAGTCTGCCTCTAAGAAGATGGTGGAAGGCAAAACTGGTCTATCTCGAGTGAAGGGAGTAGTTGGGGAGGTAAGGTCAGTAGAGGAACAAGTTAGGGCGGGGGTCACCATGACTCCCCATACTGAGCCCGTCCTTCCTGAGATCTTAGCCGAGGTTGCTCAAGTGCTAATTGAAGAGTAGACCGGTAGACGACCCATAGAAGATGGAGCTATAGGAAGGGGACACCATGAGGATGCTGATGTATAACCTTACTGCTAAATGCTTGTTTCTGTTGCCCAAAAATGGGGGTGGGCACCCTTCTAGATCATGACCAGTTGCTTACCATTCATCATTTTTTTTTAAAGATAATTCCCGAAACCTGGGGATGGGCTCCTTACTCACTCTGATGTAGCCCAACGAGAGGATGGGCTCATGAATTCTATGAATGAAAACATCTTCATTCTTCTTATATGTATCTAACTCTTATCTTGGTTGAATGCGCTTTACCTTGTCTCTGAAATTTATTTGAAAGCCAATCCCCTATGTATACTTGACTTAACCAAAAATCGGGTAATATAAGAAAATTTAAAATTTTGCTAAGTGTAAGATGTCATCATAGGCTGAGTAATCGGCACCCATTTTAGGTACCTAGTCCAGATTTTAGTCATGTAGCCCTTAGATCATAGGCATTCCTTTTTTCTTGGTTACACGGTCTCTTGAGGATGTTGCAATTGTAGCTCGGATTGCTCTAGTTACAAGACTTTTGGCAAAAGTACAAGTAGCATTTGTTTGGGTATCCGGAGCCTTCTGCTTACCGCGGTACCCTGGTACTCAGATAATGACTTGGTTGAAGCGCTCACAACCACTACTCCAAGTCCCCAATGTATGCTTGGTTCAAATGGACCCTAACAAAACAACTTGAAAATAGGTGAGGTGATAAGCAGGAGTAAAAGAAGGACCGGTACCAGGTTGTCGTGGTACTTGGTCAAGGCAATCCTCATGGGACCCTCTGTTACAACGATTTTCCCTCTAGGGGAATCGAGGTACCAAGTATCTCATATTTTAAGAATTTTGGTACTTATGAGAAATACATGGTCTAACTTATCCAGGTATCCTCCATCCATGTACAAGGGAGGTACCTTATCATGTCGATCTCGACCTAGTAGATAGCTATGCACTTACGCCTAGATCCTTCTCAGGGGTGATAGCCCGACCAAGGCATCAGGGGTTCCAGTTGGTAATTCTGGTCTTGTGATATGGCTGACAACTATGCTCTTACGCTCATACCCTTTTCAGCGGGGGGTGATACCTAACCATGGCATCAGGAATGCTATCTAGCTACCCTAATCTCAAGATCCAGTTGGTAACTATGCTCTTACACTCAAACCTTTCTTTGCTGGGGGTGGTACCCGGCCAAGGCATCAAGAATGCTATCTTATGGAGAAATTCCTTTTTACGAAAAAGAAAGCATAACTAAAGGTGGAGAAACTAACTGGAGATTTTATTGATGATCAAACAAAAAATACAGAGATAATTTAGGGCTACTGATTCTGATATCTGAGTGGGGCCGATCTGCTCAGAGTCCCTTACCTAGGGGTAAAACCTTTTCAAATGATCAGTGTTCCATGTATGGTCTATAGGTCGTCAATCCATGTATTCGAGCTTGTAAGCCCCACTCTAGACCACTACCTTTATCAAGTAAGGGCCTTCCTTGTTTGGTCCTAGCACTCCATCTGATTTGACCCTGGTGTTCTGAGTCACCTTCCGGAGTACTAAGTCCTCTTATTTGAAACTCAGAGTCCACATCTTTTTGTTAAAGTACCTCGCAATCCAGCTTTGGTAAATTGCTACCCTTTCGGCCACTCTATCTTGCTTTTTCCTCTATGAGGTCAGTTTGGCCCTAAGCTTAACCTCATTACGTTCTGGCTCGAAATGTTGGGCCTGAAATGAGGTCAGTTTGTGCTCGATAGGCAGGATCGCCTCCACTCCAAATGCTAAGGAATAGGGTATTTCCCCGGTCGTGTTTCTTTTAGTGATATGGTAGGCCCAAAATACCTCGGACAATTTTTCTGTCCACTTGCCTTTTTCTACTGGAGTTTCTTCTTCAAGAGCTTCTTAATTGTCTTATTGGTAGCATCAACCAAGCCATTGGTTTATGGGTGGGATACTGAGGCAAAACGGAGGCCGATTCACAAATCTGTACAAAAATCCCTGAATCGAGCATTATCAAACTGCTTACCAAGGTCGGAGATGATGATGATCGGGGTACTGAACCTGCACACCACGTTAGTCTTGATAAACTTGATGGTGTTTTCCTCCGTGATCTGGGATAGTGGTCCTACTTCCATCTACCGAGTGAAGTAATCAATCGCGACAATAGCGTGCTTAGCTTGACCTGGAACGGTAGGGAGGGGACCAATCAACTCAACCCCTAAGATATCGAAGGGGTATGATGAATTGATTGTAGATAGGCATTCCGTAGGCAGATGGTTCAGGTTCAAGGTCCTTTGGCAGGGTCGACATAATTGTACAAAGGTTCTTGCATCCTGGTTTATGATCGGTAAATAGTAACCATACGGAGCACCTGGTATGCCAATGTTTCTCCTCTGGTATGGTTCCCACATTCACCTGAGTGGACTTCTTTCAGTGCCCAAATTGCATCGTCCGGATGCAAGTACCTAGAGGTACTCTTTGCCTAGTGTTATGCTGGATTGTGAGATCACTTGGAGGGGCACTTTTTTGGGTAGAGTTTGCCCCCCATTTGCAACTATCTTGGCAAGATTATTTGCCTAAAAGATTTTCTTGGCAAGGGATCTTTTCAATCTTGAATTCTCTAAATCGGGCTTTAAGCTGCTAAACCAATTTGAGGTAACCTATCATGTTGTCTCTTTTTGCCCGTTACAAATCGGTGACCGGTTAACGATGAGTTGAAAGTCACTCCTGGCATGTAAATAGTCAGCTCTGAGCTTGATTGCTATTCTTATTCCTGCTAGAAGGGCTTCGTACTTCGTTTCATTATTTATAGCCTTGAACTCGAACCTCAGGCCATGGCAGCATTTTTCTTTTCATGGGTCTGTCAAGACGATGCCAGCTACTCTCTCTGTTTGTTTGGACGCTCCATCAGCGTAGAGGATCCAAGGAATGTAGTTGGCTGGCTATTTTTCGACTGTCGGATTCTTCTAGAGAACCTGTTCCAACTCTACTGAAGTACCAGGATTGAGAAGAGCTGAGAATTTTACCAAGAAATCTACTAGCACCTAGGCTTTGATAGTCGTCAATCTCTTAAATTTTATATCAAACCGAGTGAGTTTGAGGGTCAAAAGAACAAGCCTTCTTGACACATCTGATCTTTGTAAAAATTATCGAAGCGGTTGGTCGATCACAACAGCAAATGGGTAAGACTGGACGTAATGGCAGAGCTTTCTTGTCGAGGTCACCAAAGTGAAGGCGAGCTTCTTTTGGAACACATAATTTTTCTCGGGCTTGGTTAACGTATGGCTTATATAGTAAACCGGTCGCTGAACCCCGTCCTCACACTCTTTGATCAACACCCCACTAACCGCCGTTTCGGACACATCTAGGTATCTGTAGATCGTTTAATGGATCTGGTTTGATCAACAGCGGCGGGCTAGCTAGATATTTATTTAGTGCTTGGAAAGCTTGCTCGTTGTCCTGGTCCCACTTCATATTCCTTCCCTATTTTATCACCATGAAGAAGGGAAAGCACTTGTCAGTCGATCGTGAAATGAAAGATTGAGCGCTGCTACTCGACCAGTTAACACCTGTACTAGTTTGAGTGAGGTAGGAGATTCTAGGTCCAGTATAGCTTGGATCTTCTCTGGGTTGGCCTTTATACCTCTCTCGTGAACAACATATACAAGGAATTTTCCCTTGGTTACCCCGAATGCACATTTGGTAGGGTTCAACCGTATTTGGTTCTTTCTTACAATCTGGAAGGTTCGGCGAAGATGGTCCTGATTCTCCTCTACTACCTAGGATTTGGTCATCATGTCTTCGATGTACACCCCCATCATCCTTCGTATTTCTAGCTTGAACAATCAATTAACCAAACGCTGATATGTAGCACTTGCATTTTTATGGTCGAATGGTAAAACCTTGTAGCCATATAGACCTTGCCTGGTTATGAAGCTGGTTTTATCCTGGTCAGCGGGATGCATCACGATCTGATTATACCCCGAAAATACATCCATAAAGCTCAGGAGTTTGTTACCCGCATTGTAGTCTACCAGTTGATCGATTTTGGGAAGGGGGAAACTATCCTTTGGCTAGATGCGGTTAAGATATGTGTAGTCAACGCACATGCTCCATTTCCTGTTTATTTTGGTGACCATGACCACATTCGTGATCCAATCGGGTTATCGAGATTGCCTGATGAATCTAGCCTTTATCAACTTGTCGAATTCTTCCTGTATGGCAACATTTCTTTCGACATTGAAATTTCACCTTTTCTGCTTAACCAGTTTAAAAGTGGGGTCGACTGCCAACCTATTAGTGACCAAGGAGATAGTGATTCCCGACATTTGTCTTGGCTCTAGGCGAATATGTTACTGTATTCTCAGAGGAGCTTGATCAGATAGAGATGCACGTTTGGAGAATGGGGACGAATATATGTCCCCCTATCCCCATCCCACCCCCCCCCCCCCCCCCCCCCCCCCCCCCCCAAATTTCCCCATTTGGGGAAAATGAGGATGGGGATTTTTGGGGGGAGGTATATCCATCCCCATCCTCAGTTCCTCATTTTCCCCATTTTTCTTTATTTTTTACCCGTTTCCCCTTTTCCCCTGGTCCCCCATTTTCCCGTTTCTCCATTTAACTAAAATTTACATAAAGTGTTTCAAATAATTCAAAGTTTAAAACTAAACCAACTTCATATGTGAAGTAATACAAACTGTTTTTTAACAAAAAAACTTAACATGATAGATAATCTAAAAAGATTAACAGTCAATTCATTGCCAAGTACTTTAAAAAATCTCTAGGGTTATATTTTGAAGGTAAAAAAAGTAAAAGTGTTTATATACCTAGGGTTTCAAAGAATAAACAAAAATTAAATATATATTATAATTATATTTATTTATGTTTGGGGAAAATGGGAAAATAGGGATGGAGAGGGGTCCCTATATTCTCATTCCCATTTCAATTTGGGGATGATTTTCATCCCCCCATAATTTCCCTATTTTTCACAAAAAAAAAATCCCCAAATAAGGATGGGTGTGCGGGGATTTGGGCCCCGGGGAAAAGTGTGCAGCTCTATGATCAGGTATTCTTTTACTTCCAGTTCCAAGGTCGCCCCCAATCTTGAATACCTTAGACAGGTCGTCTTCTATGACAGGAATTTCTTTCTAACTTGTCAACGGGGTGGCCACTGGCCCACCCCCTGTCCGCTTCTACTTCATCCTTAACTTGGAAATCATTCTACATATATTTTTCGAGCTCTTATGCATCTCCTGGGACCTCGGAACCCATCTCTAGAGATTATTATCCCTGTACCACAGCTATCTACGCATACTGCTTCCCTAATGCTATGGGATTGGTGGATACTTCATAACACTTACGAGTGACTTGCTGATCTCCACATACCTCACCTACGACGTTCCCCACTTGGAACTTCAGGACATTATGGTAGACATATATCACCCCTTTGAGCGCTGATAAAAATGGCCTTCCTAAAATGGTGTTGTAGGCCGACAGAGTGTTGACTATAACGAAGTCTGTCAAGATGTTCTGTTGTAGAGGTACCGTCCCAACGATGACCGGTAGAATTTTCGATCCCATTGATATAATTGAGTCCCCAGTGAATTCGTACAAAAGGGTGGTGCAACTGTTGTAACACCACTGCTTCAAGTTGAACTTTACGAGAGTGTCCTTGAAAAGGATGTCCACGTTGCTATATGTGTCAATCAGGACGCGGTGGACAAAGTAATTGGTGATCTGTACCGTGATCACCATGGGATCGTCATATGGCTGCAAGGTGTTATACACATCTGCTTAAGTAAAAATTATCTAAGCTGATTGGGAGGTTCCCGACGAGCCTTACTCTACTTTGAAGATACTCTGCCCCTTCTCAATCCGGGGGACCTTTCTTGCGTGGTTTTTTCTGGAATTATTGGAGGTACCAACTAAGGTAGGTTCTCAACTGATGGAGTGTATGACCTGGATTATTGCATCATGTCTTTATGTTCCTCTTTCCTCTTCTCTGTATGATCTCGGATTTCGGCTTGAACCTCCTTGCCTGTACAGATACTATCTCAAACCTGCTAAAACAATTCTGTCAAACAACTGCCTCTCACCAAGGCCTAGATCTGGTTACAAAGGTTATGACACTTCGATTTGTTATGTCCCACAACTTCGTGAAAGTCACAGTACTTGTACCGGTTCCTTGCATCTACTGGGGCTTTTATTGGACTTGGCTTGTTTAGAAGCCCCTTATCCCGGATGACGAAGTAGATCGTGTTACGAAATGTATTTAAAGGCATATGGTAGTCATATCCCCTCTTATCCCGAACAATGGGGGCTACCACCCTGTGAGGAGGTGAAGGTCGATGAGAGGTTTGCCCAGCCAGATACCAGTCCTGATCATGTTGGTAGGGTAAAGGTCGGTATGTGGATCGATTGGGAGGGGGGTCTATTCTGAACCTTCTGGTTTGGTGCGGGCTTGGGATTTTCTTCTAGCGCTTGGCAACCATCATGTCATCATTCTAGATCTTGACTCTGAGCTGCTTATCTATTTCCACTTGCTCGATGGCTCCATCATAGGCCTTTTGGTAGATTTCTAACGGATGCTTGGTGAAGGACCAGAACAGTCTACCCACCCATAGGTTCCTACGATTGTTAGCCAGGGTTTCCTTTTCAGTGAAAATCCTTTTCTGATTCACCTCATTGTGGAACCTCTCTACGTACGACCTGAACGCCTCCCTATGCTCATGACTGACATACTACAGATGGATCGGATCCTTAGATCGAGGTTTGATGCCCCAAAATTGTGAGCAAAAATCATTGAATAATTTGGAGAAGCTATCCACGCTGCCTGCGGGCAACTTTCAGAACCACTTTTTGGCATAGTCAGACAGCGTGGTTGGGAACATCCTACATATGGCTACCTTGGTAGCATTTTGGACCTCTATCTGTTGGACGAAGCTCTCCAGGTGGCTGAGAGGGTCTTCAGTACCAGAATAATTATCAACCTGCATTTTAAATTTAGGAGAGAGCTCTACTTCCCTGATCCTCCTAGAGAAATGGGGGTTCATCACGCCTAAAGAATCCTTCCTGCTTTTCCAGTGTTTATCTTTCTTTAACTCATGGATCTCTTTCTGCATCCGAGCCAACTGACCCCGCAAGCGTTTATTCCCGGTGTTCTTAGACTTAACTTCGGAGTCTTCATTGTTAGAGCCCTCAGTGGATATAAAGATATCGCCCTTGCTACCTTCGGGGGAAGGATCTTCCCTAGCGTTTCTCCGGCTACCTCCTGCTTCAAATCTAGGCTCTCTTATGGTATCCGCAGGTCTAACTAAGCGGCAAGGTCTTTCTAGCAGGACGTGTACAATTGATTTTACCTATCTGGGTTGATAACAGGTCGGCCTAAGCGGATCTAAGGATATGAGCCCTAATCTATCTCTAACCATGGGGAGAGGTCCCAACCTGTCAAGAACTGTCACTGGTGGTGGTGGTCCTAACCTATCAAAGACGGTCGACATGATCTCTAATTTATAGGGATCTTCCAGGGTACCAGGTTCAACTAGCAGGGGAGTGATTCCCTCTTCCACCAGTCGGAGGCTGACACTCTCAACGAAAGCTATAGTTTGTTGCTCAAGTATATCCTGATTTGCTATCGGGGTGACCGGGGCTCGCGCTGCAGTAGACCGGATTGGGGCAAGATGGTGATATCTCAATTTTTCCCTTTCTTCTATGCTTTCTTGGTTGAAGCAATAGACTGGTGCCCTGAAGCCTTGGGCTGCCCTTAGGATGACCAAAGCCTTATGATCTTGTAAAAATGATAAACACGTGACTTTATAAAGAGTGTGGATTTTTTTCCCATAGACGGTGCCAAAATCTGTTAACCGAAAATTCACTCTAGGTGAGGAATTTTAGCTAACACCCTCAGTACCACAACCTTGGTAGATCGCGGTCAGAGTAAGTACCTTCTGTATCAGTTACACGTATGTGAAAAGGGCTGAATGAATAAAGGAAAAATGGTGGACTAAGTAAGATTATTCTTATTGAACAATGCAATGAGTACAGTGAAATGGTGAATAATACAGTAATATGAATCAATCAAAATATGTTAACAACCATTCTCCAAAGAGAAATTTTTCACCTAGGTAGCACCGGCCAGAAGGCATCTCCACACACCGGATAGGTACCGGACACAATGGTTTACCCCGAAGTACTAGGTCTAAAACAAACTGAGAGCCTCGACGTCGTTGTAAGAACAAGACGAAGCTTCTACACCTTCACGGACCAACTGGTACCCAAGTACCTTTAAACTGTCCCTTTATCCCGTCGAAGTACATATCCTACCTTTCTAGTAGAAAAAAAGATGCATGTGAAGCTCCTAGAAGATCATAAAGCTCCAACGAGATCGGCCAAGCACCTCACTACCGAAATGGTACCCCGAGGTTCCTCGCCATCACCATCGGTCAAGCACCAAGTCACCAAGATGGTACCTCAGGATACCTCAAGATACCTCCTCAGGATGGTATCTCAGGATACCTCACCAGCAGACTTGTACTCCAAGGTACCTTGCCACATCACCGGGTTGATGCTTTTAGGTATCACACCACTAATAAAGGAGTTTGAATTGTTCCCCAAGCTGTAAGTAAGCTCCATGTATGCACCGTGACAATGACAGAGATCAAAAAGGAAACAAACACGCTTCACGCTAAGATATCCTCCGCCAGCCGACTCTCCAGGGTTAATCACATTAAACAAAAAATCCCACCAAATAGGGAAAGAGGATCAGTCCAGTGATCTTCGGCTTGTACGCCAAGGAAAAACCCTAGCAACATTCGTGTATAAGTATGGGGATACTGTCGGCCGGTAAGGGAAAGGAGAAAAAATCCGAATCCAGAAACCTTATGGGTTATCGCTTGATACCGCAATCAAGGAGAAGCTTTGCCACTGTTGAGAGTTGTGTCCACTTATCGACAGATATGAGTTTGTCACCTCCAGTTAGTTAAGCAAAAGAGATAGAGATTGAGAGTTTCACACTATTGTATTATTTGTTTCATTGTACTCACTGCATTGTTAAATAAAAGAATATTACTTAGTCCACCATCACTCCTTCATTCATCTCACCTATCTTTACATGTGAAACCGGTTCTGAAGGTACCTAACCCAACTACAATCTACCAATGTTGTGGTCATGAGGGTGTTAGCGGAGATTCCTCACTTAGAGTGAATTTTCGGTTAACACTTTTTGGCCCTGTCTGTGGGAAGAACTCAACACCCTTTATAAAGTCATGTGCTTATCATTTTTGTAGGATCATGAAGCTTCGATCTTCTCAGGGGCAACCCGAAGCATTTAGGCATCAATCTGTAGCCTCCACCCAGAAGGCTCGAAGGAAGGGACAAAAGTCGAGACACTAGAATCCGATTCCAACATTGACCGATACCGCGTAAGCTCTGGTTCCCCCGGTGATAAGCCACTCCATGCTTGAAAAATAGGCCATGACTTTCGTAGAAATCATTCATCAATGGTTGGTTAAAGAGGGAATTACCCCTCAACCGGTCGGACCTAGCGCTCAGGAGAATCCCAACAGACTGGGAGTTAGGACCACCGCCTTCAACGGGTTGAGGCCTCTACCACTAGTACCGGTCCGTGATGGGTTAGGGCCCCTGCCCTAATGTCGAGATAGGTTAGGGCCCATGCCCCTAGATATGTGTATGTGAATCAGCTACCAACCATGACAGGTGAAATCAGCTGTTGAAATCCCGCCAACGAGGCCCAACCACCCAAAGCAGCCTGTGACCACCAGAAGGAAGCCTCGATCCGGCATCAGTGGTTGTAGGAGAAACACCTGGGAAAATCCACCTCAAGGGGATAATAAGAGCGAGTTCCCTATTTCATCTGAGGGATCAGACAATGAGGACTCTAAGGTCAAATCAAAGAACGTTGGGAATAAGCGCCTACGGGATCAGCTAGCTCAGATACAAAGGGAGATCGAGCAATGGAGGATAGGCAAACTCAATGAGAACTGTAAGAACCTTTTGGGCGAGATGAATGCCCCATTCTCTTGAAGGATTACGAAAGCAAAGCTCCTACAAAAATTTAAAATGCCGGCTAACAAGTTCTCTGGCACTGAGGATTCCTTAAGCCATCTAAAGAGCTATGTCCAGTAGATGAAGGTCCAGAATGCAACCAGGGCGGCTATGTGTAGAATGTTTCTGACCACGTTGACTGACTATGGCAAGACATGGTTCAGGAAGCTACCGACAGGTAGCGTGGATAGCCTAACTAAGTTGTCCAGTGATATCTGCTCACAGTTCCTGCGAGCCAAGCTGTGTCCAAAATATCCGATCCACTTGCAATATTTGATCCAAGAACATGGTGAAAAGCTCCCAAGGAGATGATCCAGATGGGGGGTTTTTGTCAAGAAAGAGACCCTAGCCAACTTTTACAGAAACATGTGAGCATACAGACTATTCTGGTCCATCACCAAGAGTCCGTCGCAGATGTACCAGAAAGCCTACAACAAGGCCTTCGAGCAATTAGAGATAGATGACCAGCTCAAGGTCAAGATTGAGCATGATGACATGAGGACAGTTAAGCTCCAAAAGAAACAGGCGCCCAAACCTGCACTAGAAAAAAGGACAAAAACAGACCCCCTCAATCGGCCCACATACCGACCTCCAACTTACCAACCTCAGCAGGACCGGTATCCAGCTAGCCTGGGATGAGAGGAAATATGACCATTATACTCCTCTAAATGCGTCCCGTGAGAAGATCTACATTTTCATCCGAGATAAGAGGCTACTAAGAAGGTAAGGTCTCATGAAGGCACCAGTTGACAAAAGGAATCGATATTAATACTGTGACTTCCCTGAGGACGTGGGGCATAACACCTCAGAGTGCTTTAGTTTGCGTAACCAGATCGAAGCACTAGTTAGGGGGTGACTGCTTGGTGGAGTTCTTGCAGCAAGTTTGAGATAGCATCCACACAGGCAAAGAGGTTCATGTTGAGATCCGAGATCATGTAGAGAAGAGGATAGATGAACAGAAAGATAAGATGCAGCAAATCCAGGTCATACAAACCATTAGTGGAGAACCTGCCCTAGCTGGTACCTCTAAATATTCTAGAAAGAACCATGCAAGGAAGATCCCTCAAATTGAAGAGCCATATATTATCTTTAAAGTAGATCAAGGCTTGGCAGGAACCTCCCAATCAGCTCATATCATTTTTACTGAAGCAGATGTGTATAACACCGTGCAACTGCACTACGACCCTATAGTGATCATGGTACAGATCGCTAATTACTTGGTCTACCGCATCTTGATTGACTTAGGTAGTAGCGTGGACATCCTTTTCAAAGACACTCTGGAAAAGCTCAACTTGAAGTGGTGGTGTTACAACAGATGAATCACCCCATTGTATGGATTCACTGGGGACTCAATTATACCAATGGGAGTGAAAATCCTACCAGTCTTCATTGAGACTACGCCCCAATAACAAAACATCATGACAGACTTCGTTGTAGCTGATACCCTGTCGACCTACAATGCCATTTTAAGGGGGCTCTTTTTATCAGCGCTCAAGGGGGTGCTTTCCATCTACCATAATGTCTTGAAGTTCCCAGTGAGGAACGAGGTAGGTGAGGCACGTGGAGATCAACATGCCACCCATAAGTGTTACGCGGTATCTACCAATTCCATAACATTAGCGAAGCAGTATGTGCAAGTAGCTGTGGTGCAGGGACAAGAATCGCCAATGATGGGTTCCAAGGTCCTAGGAGATGCAAAAGAGCTCGTAGAATATCTGGAGGACAACGTTCAAGTTGAGGATGAAGTAGAAAAAGATAGGGGGTGGGCAATGACCACCCCGTCGATGAGTTAGAAGAAATTCTAATCAAAGAAAATGACCTTTCCAAGGTAGTCAAGGCTGGGGTAACTTTGGAGCCGGGAGTAAAAGAAAGCCTGATCAAGCTCCTCCAAAAATACATTGACATATTCGTCTGGGGCCACGATGAAATGCCGGTTATCCCTACCTCCTTGGCCACTCATAAGTTGGCAGTCGACCCTAGTTTCAAGCCCTTCAAGTAGAAGATGTGACACTTCAACAAAGAAAGAAATGCTAACATACAGGAAGAGGTCGAGAAGTTGATAAATGCTAGATTCATCAGGGAATATCGATACCCTGATTGGATCGTGAATATAGTTATGGTTACCAAAGCTAACGGGAAATGGCACATGCACATTGACTACACCGATCTCAATTATGTCTACTCAAATGATAGTTTCCCCCTTCCCAAAATCGATCAACTAATAGACTCCACTGTAGGCAACAAGGTCATGAGCTTTATGGATGCATTTTATGATACACCCCACTGACCAGGATAAAACTAACTTCATCACCGGGCAAGGCCTCTACTACTATAAGGTGATGCCGTTCGGTCTAAAAATTACAGGTGCCACATATTAGTGTCTGGTTAATCGTTTGTTCAAGCCCAAGATAGGAAGGACGATGAAGGTGTACATCGATGACATGATCACCAAGTCCTAGGTAATATAGGAGCATCATAACCATCTTCTCTAAAACTTCCAAATTGTAAGAAAGAACCATATGCAGTTGAACCCTGTCAAATGTGCATTCGGGGTAACCAAAGGAAAGTTTCTTGAGCTTATGATTCATGAGAGAGTTATAAAGGCTAACCCAGAGAAGATCCAAGCTATCCTGGACATGGAATCTTCTACCTCACTCAAACAAGTACAACTGTTAATTGGGCGAGTGGCAGTGATAAACCATTTTAGTTTACGGTCGACCGACAAGTGCCTTCCTTTCTTTAAGATGATCAAACAAGGAATGAATATGAAATGGGTCTAGGACATCGAGCAGGCCTTCCAAGATTTGAAGAATTATTTAGCCAGCCATCCAGCCAGCCCACAGCCGATGGTCAAGCCAATTCTCGAAGAGGAGCTACAGATTTACCTAGCTATATCTGAAATGACTAATAGTGGGTTTTTAGTCAAAGAGTGTGGAGACGGGGTTCAGCGACCTATTTACTACATAGGCTATATGTTAACCAAGCCTGAAATGAACTACATCCTCTTAGAGAAACTCACCCTCGCCTTAGTGACCTCAACAAGGAAGCTCTGCCCTTACTTCCATGCTCATGTAGTCACCATTGTGAAGGATCAACAACTCCGACAGTTTTTAAAGGGGCCAGATGTGTTAGGAAGATTAGTTCTTTTGGTCCTTGAACTCTCCCAGTTTAACATAAAATACAGGACAAGGACGACCATCAAAGCTCAGGTGCTAGCAGACTTCATGGCTGAATTCTCAACTCCTCTCAATCCTGATGCTTCAATAGACTTGGAACCGGTTCCTTAGGAGGATCAGAAAATTGGTGACTTACCGACCGATTGTAATCCTTGGATGCTCTACACTGATGGAGTATCCGAACAAGCATGGGAAGATGCTGACATCGTCTTGACAGACCTAAGAAAAGCATAATGCTACCACAGCTTCAGGTTCGAGTTCAAGGCTACCAACAATGAAGCGGAGTATGAAGCCCTCTTAGCAGGAATATGGATAGTCATCGAGCTCGGGGCTAACTACTTACATGTCAAAAGCAATTCTCAACTCGTCGTTAACCAGGTCACCAGTTTGTACCAGGCAAAAGGTGATAACATGATAACTTACCTTAAGTTAGTCCAATAGCTTAAAGCCCGATTTAGAGGGTTCAAGATTGAACAGATCCCTCGGTATAAGAACCATCGAGCAGATACCCTCGCCAAGATAGCTGCCAACGGCGGACAAACTCTGACCAAATGAGTACTTCTCCAAGTGATCTCTCAATCCAATATAACACCAGGCAATGATCGCCTCCCCTGTTGGATGGACCCAATAATTGCCTATCTCCAAGAAGAAAAGCTTCTAGAGGATCCGGAGCAAACTCGAAAGCTCAGGAGGACCTCAGTCCGATACTACCTGAATGACGGGTATCTATACCGTAGGGGAAATTCCCTTCCTCTACTCCGGTGTTTGCATCAAGACGATGTTGTTCAGGCACTGAGAGAAATCTACTTAGGTGAATGCAGGAACTATATTAGGGGAGAAGCATTAGCATACCAAGTGCTCCGAATGGGTTAGTATTGGCAGACCATACACTAGTATGTAAGAGCATTTGTTCTGTCATGTGGAACATGCAAAAGAACCTCGAGCTTGAACTATTTACCTCCGGAACGCCTATCTTCGATCAGTTCACCATACCCCTTCGCTATCTGAGGAGTCAATTTGATCAGGCCCCTCCCTACCACTCCAGGTCAAGCTAAGCACGTTATTGCTGCAATTGATTACCTCACTCGGTAGATGGAAGTAGGACCATTATCCCAGATCATGGAAGAAAACACCACCAGGTTTATCAACATTGACGTGATGTGCAGGTTCAGTACCCTAATCATCATCATCACCGACCTCGATAAGCAGTTTTATAATGCTCGATTCAGGGATTTCTGTAAAGACTTGGGAATCGACCTCTGCTTTGCCTCGATAGCTCACCCTAAAACCAACGCTCCGGTAGAGGCCACCAATAAGACAATTTAGAAGCTCTTAAAGAAGAACTCCAACAGAAAAAGGGCAAGTGGGCAGAAGAGTTTCCCAAGGTACTTTGGGCCTACTCGACCACTAGAAGAATGGTGACCGGAGAAACGCCTACTTCTTAACATTTGGAGTAGAGATGGTCTTACGTATCGAGCATAAGTTGACCTCGTTCTGGGTGCAACACTTCGAGCCAAAAAATAACGAGGCCAAGCTCAGGGCTAAACTGGACATCATGGAGGAAAAGCAAGACAAAGCGGCAGAAATAGTAACAATTTACCAAAGCCGAATTGTGAGGTACTTTAACAAAACGGTAAAGACCCGAAGTTTCAAAGAAGGGGACTAAGTACTCCGGAAGGTGACTTAGAAGGGTCAAGTCAGATTAGTTCCTATGACTAAACTGGGAAGGCCTTTACTTGGTAAAGGTAGTGGTCCGGAGTGGGGCTTACAAGCTCAAAGACATGGATTGATGACCCATAGACCATACATGGAACGCTGATCAACTAAAGAGGTTAGGGGTAGGGGGACTCCGTGCTAATTGGGCCCATCTAGGTATCAGCATCAGTAGTTCATGAATAAATTATAATTTCAGTTGATCATCAATAAAGTTTCTATTTTGATTCTCTGTCTCTATTCTATTGCTATTTCCACCAACGGGAATTCGCCATGATCGCCAGTGATTGGTCAGGGAAGCCCCCTCGCCATCTCCGATGCCTTGGCCGGGCATAACCCCGCACTGAGAGGGTTCTACGCAAAAGTGCATAGTTGCCAGCCAGATCACGAAACCAGGATAACCGACTGACAATCCTGATGCCTTGGTTGGGCTACCACCTCCAAGAAGGGTCTAGACATAAATGTATAGCTGCCTGCTAGATTAAGATCGCCATGGTATCGTGTCTCCCTGGAACAGAGATGAAAGGTACCTAGATTAATTCGACCGGTATTTTATCTAAAGTACCGAAAGTACTAAAGTTAGGATACCCGGTACCCCAATTCTCTCAGAAAGGAAAATCAATATGACAGAAAATCTCATGAGTATCACCTCGATAACCTGGTACCAATTACTTATCTACCCTTGTTGATCTCCTCACCTTTTTTTCAAATTATTTTATCGGGATCCATTTGAACCAGGCATACATCGGGGACTTGGAGCAGTGCCAGTAAGCACTCTAGCCAAGTCATTGTCTGTGTCCTAAGGCACCGTGGCAAACAGAAGTCTCTAGATACCCAAATATTTGCTACACGTACGTTCACCAAAAGTCTAGCTACCATATCTTTTATCCTTCAGGTTAAGTTTGCTACACGTACCTGAGGGTCTCTTGATCAAGAGCACGTTTCAACCTCTCTAGGTCTTATCTTTTATCCTTCAGGTTAAGTTTTAACGCCTACACCGCACCCTGAGTGTGAGCAACCTCCCCTTTAGCTACCTCAACATCAGACTCAGCCTTTTCAGCATGACTCCTCAATGAAGTCATCTGATGAATCATAATAACATTATACTTGAAAGTCCACAAATCACAACAACCAAGTTAGCCAACGCCTAAGTACCAATGATGTAAAAACCAGAACGATAATGAAATGGGATGTGTTTCCCCGCTTACCTTATCAATAAGGGTAGAACCCTTAGTGAGCAGAACTTCAGAAGACAGTGAGGTCATTGGAGCTAACGCCTCACCAGGGTAGAAGAGGATGAACCGGTCTAAGACCTCGTCCTGACCAGTAACTCTAGGTTGGGGTCTAGCACACTCACGAGGAGTAGTCGACGTGGTGGCATCAGTGGTTTCAAGACCCCCACACTGCCCGGGGAGGTACCAAAGCAGCCAGAGAGGGTGGAATAGTAATAGAAATAGTAGAAATGGAGGTGACAGCAATGAAGCTGGCAGCAGTGGTAGTGGTAGTGGTAGTGGTAGCACCAGGAGCAGCCAGACCCTGACCTCTCCCCTTGGTTAGCTGGGATGCGAAGACATCCGTCTGAGACATGGGTCAAGAGGTTAGAGGTGCCTTGGGAATCCCAACGGTATGCACCTCACTGCGATAGGAGGTGCAGGAGACCAAGCAGTTAGAACGGTAAGGAAACCAAACAAAGAATGAGTCATTTAAAGGGCTTGGCTAGTGGAACAATTGAAACTACACAAATCAATAGAGAATTAGAATTAACAAGTGACAAGCAGGAAATCCGAGTCAACAAAAGTAGAAAGATTCAACATACCTAGAGAAGTAGTGGAAACACGCTCGTACCGTTTCACCCGGCTAGGATCATAAGCATCTGAGGTGGGATACTTCACGTTGATGAAGTTACGCTCGATGATCGCCTCCAGAATTGCCCTAGACTCATCCACGAGGGAAACCTTTCCCCAAGTTGGCTTGCCATTGAACAGGTGGGAACTTAATATTCAGTGCCTTCGATGATGACCGAGCTCCCCCAGTCTTCACTTATCACTACCCATTCTTCCTTCCAAGGATTATCTTTCTTGGTGGTGCCAGGGACTATAAAGTTCATGCTGTATTTTGCCCAGAGATAAAACTACCCCTTCGGACCAGAGGGAATTAGTAGTAACCTGGAAAAGAAACCAAAACTCGTTCTGTACTGGTTCCCGGTCAATACCCTCTTTCTCTCATTGCTCCTTCCATAGCACGAGAAAACCCACCATGTGCCTTCAGAACCCGGTGTCAGTTGAAAGGGGACGAGCTGTAGGGCATGAAGTGCCCTGTAGAGAGAGGGATGAAGAGTCAACCTAACCCCACTTTCGAAAGCAGCGGTGTGGATAGGAAACACATCTGGCGGAGGAGTGAACACAACATAATTCCTATAGGGAATGGTAATCGTGATACTATCAAGAATGTCGAATCGCTTCCTCAAACGATTGATTGATTCAACGGTAGTGGTGGAATCAAGGATGATTCTAAAATTATGCACGGGGGGGGGGGGGGGGGGGGGGGATGAGTACCCTTCATACTATGACCGCGATGGCCTCGACCCGACCTTCTACAACTTAGACCTCATCTGATTCCTCTTTAGAATCTCGTTCGATTGTCTCGAGTGGGACATCTGGGTTGTTTGAAAAGCTAGCCCAATGGAAAAATTTAGACCGGAACGACGGTGTTGTTACAGATAAGAGACATCACTTTCTCTGCTATTTTTTTCCTGAGCTCATTTTCTACCAGCGATACTCGGAAAGTCACCCTCCAATAATCTTTCGATACTGTGAATATCAGAGTTCACCATGGTAACAACGGATTCGAGGTCTGAGAGTTGGGAGGAAAAAGCTAAATAGAAACGAAAAGGATAGAAAGATTAAGGATTTTTTGAAATTTGAAGGTGTGAAAGAATTATGAAAGTGTAGAGAAGACGAAGGAGGGTCAAGGTTTAAATAGACGTAATGGAATAGTAACTGGTGATAGAAGCGAGATTTTTGCCTCGATAATTGTGAACTGCCAAAAAACATCCCATTTTTCAAATGGGAAGTTTTCCCCTCGCTTGACACATGGCCATTGCATTTAAAGGGGAGATCGCCCAAAACAGAAAATTACTCAAACAAAATAGGAATTTTGACTCCAACCCCAAAGTAATCATCGGCATTCAAGTTAGAGGGGACTTATGTTAACAATCATTCTTAGCAAGGGGTCAAAGGGAACATTTTCACCTAGGTAGCGTCGGCTAGAATGTATCTCCACACACAAGATAGGTACCGGACACAATAGGTTACCCTGAAGTACTAAGTCTAAAACAAACTATGAGCCTCGACATCGTAGTAGGAACAAGACGAAGCTCCTACACCTTCACGGACCAATTGGTACCCAAGTACCTCGACACTATTCCTTTATCCTGTCGAGGTACATATCCTACCTTTCTAGTAGGAAGAAATAAGCTCGTAAAGCTCTTAGAATATCGCAAAGCTCCAACGAGATCGACCAAGCACCTCGCTACAGGAATGGTACCCTGAGGTACCTCGCTATTGCCATCGGTCAAGTGCCACCTCACCAGGATGGTGTTAGGGTTTATGCCCTAAAGATGAAATTTGTAAATGGATTTATGAAATAAATAAAAGGAAAATTTCAATTCATTCATGTTGTGTTGTTTATTTTATAACTTGTGCATATATTTAACATTCAAGATTGCCGGATGTAATCTCGAACTGTGTATATGAGTGTCATATACAGATGGATACATTAAGAGACGTGCAATGTAAATAGTCCATAGATAGCAAATAAAGCTGGGTACTTTATTTGTGGTTAATCTATAGCTGCGGTATATTCTGTAATGTATGATGATTCTATCCTGAATCATTCATATGAGATATGGGAATAGAGGCACTTTGTATGATGTGATCATATAAGACTGGGTCATGATATATATAAATCTCTCACCAAGATCCGTTTACCGATGAGATTCATATATATCAACTAATGTTGGCTATATATGGGTGATCTTAAAGGATATATGTAATTAGAGGAGTATAACGGACATTATGACCCAGCTCTAATTATGAATTACTGTGGAGAATCACACCATGTGTAATAGCTATATCGATGGACAATGAATTGTATCGGTCTGTGTAAAAGCGTCTGCAGTTAAGAGAGTGCAGCTTTGGGTTTTAGTGGAATAACACCGAAGTTAATAATCAAGGAATATTAATTAAAGAGTTTAGTTAATGATTCTGAGGATTATTGGAGCTCAAAATATTGTGGGTCCATTAGGCCCTCTTGCTAGCCAGATCGATTTAGGTAACAAGGGTCACGGTTAATTGATTGGATTGTCCAAATAATTGTGTTACAAAAGTGACATGTATATATTCGAGAATTAATTTAATAATGAGATAATTTAATTAATGAATTTTAATAGTTGAATTATTAATTAACTATTAATTGGAGGGTATTAGTTGATATATGGATTTAAGTGAAGATAAAATAATGGGATTATTTTATTTTACTAAATCATTTATCTAAGTATTTGAATTTAAGTTTAAATTTAAAATATTTATTATCACTTTTAATAAATTAGATATGTTTGAAAAGGATAATTAAGAGATATATATAAATTATAGCACAAGAGATTGCATTGGATGTAAATTACTGTGTGCACATATATAAATGTTTGTATAGGATAAAAATAAGGATATATATATACCAAAAACCTGCACTTCTTGTTTCACAAATATATATATATATATATATATATATATATATATATATATATATATATATATATATATATATATATATATATTTGAAACAAGAATTGAAAGTTTTTGGTTTTAAGAAAAAAGTATACATATATATTGTTCTTCATATACATATAAAGACAAAAAAAAAAAATCTTGTTGGCGTGAACAAGTGAAGATAATAATTGCATGTGTGTCTATGAAAAGATCAAATCAAGTGTTGCATATTGATCTAGAAGAAAGAGTTTCTTCAATTCTCTCTACATCTTCCATTCGAGTTTCTGAGACCGTGATACGCCCACACGCAGTTACTAGTCCCGGGAGATAGCGAGGAAGATTGAGTGGTTCAGACAGGAGCACATCATTAAGTGAAGGAGTCTCCAAACGTTGGTAAGATTGGTTCAGATAGGAGCATATCATAAAGTGAAGGAGCCTTCAAACGTTGGTAAGATTTTCTTCTTCTGATTATATCCATTACAATTTCCTATGTTTACATATTGTATGTATTAGTTCCGAAAAATAATTACGATCCCAAGTTCACTGGCCCCAGATACAGATTATGATTTGTATTAAAAAATTTAAAACTTAGTTTTGCTGCGTAACCGGTGAACGGGGTTCCAACAATTGGTATTAGAGCCAATTTATTTTTTGGAACATGAAATTGTTTTCAATGCTCCTGTATGTATGAATGTGTAGGCACCATGTTTATGATTGTATGAATTTTTATAATTAAATTGTTTAATTTAAACATGGTTGATCATAAATTTTTATAGAACTGTTGATTTAGGGTTTATGGGTTGTATAAATTTTATTATTATTATATTTTTATTTTACTGTTATTGTATTGTAAAAAATAAAAACTTATAACCTGTAAACGAAGAACTGGAAATGGGCGACGGCGGTACTGTTCACGCACGGTTCCGTTGGCAAGTGTTGCCTAGTGTGTTCTGTGTAGATTTCCCATTTCGGATTCATAAGATGAATCGAAGTGACCTGAAGAGACTTGAAGATATCTATAGTTACTAGAAGACCATGGAATGCCTTGGGAAATTTTGTAATTTTAGATTCCAATTTTTTTAGGTTAAATAATCCACAGTACTCGGTCAATTCATGTATGCTTTATATTATGTGAAGATAAAAACGTTGTCATGCATACGTATGCCATTTAGATTAGATGTGCCTACACAAAAATATTTGATATGTCATACATGCATCATAGTCTAATATTTTTTGTATTTTTTTAATGTGATTAAAATGAGCAATATATATAAATGACTATGAATAATGAGATTAGTTTTTTAATGGTTAGAAAACTTAGTAATTCTCATTAATATTAATATAGTTATTAAAGAGTTTAATAAGCTAGATTATTAGGGTCATTTATTATAATTATGATTAATATGATTAATATGATTAATTACCTAATAATAAATGATCCAAATAAAGATTTAGGGTTTTAATAGTTAAAACTTGGTAAATACTAACATAATAATCTGACCATACTAAACAGTTTACAAAGGCTTAGATTATTCACTAATAGATTAGATTTTTAATTGTTAAAAATCATTAATAATTTATTAGTTAATTAGAATTTATTTCTAATTAGTTAATGCGCTAGATAACTTGATTAAAATTAGTCGTTTAATCTTGTAGAGTCTAGGTGCAATAACGGTTAATTGAAAACCCTAATTTTAAAATAGTGAGTGGGAGAGGGATATATGAAATATATATTCCACGGTCTCCATCATTAGTTCAACACCGTGAGATCTGAGTGGGGCCTCGTGACGGCTTTGCTTTCATCCTCCCTAAGGAGGGTTTCCACAAAGGTCAATATCAAAGTTGACTTCCTAACGAATAGGATTTCTGAGGGTATTTCGGGATTGACCGACCCTAAGGCGGTAATTCTCGAGTTAAACTCGTGAGATTCGAAATGGTGGGTTACACTCACAAAGGTTTTGATTAAGTTTGTTAATTAAAAACTTGACTGAATGAACGATGGTTGAATGATATGGAATAAGAGTTATTCTAGAATATCATTTGAATGAGAATGCCTCGGTCCAACATGCAAAGACTTGACCGACCCTAAGGCGGCACTTCTTTGTGGTATGTTGGATTGTCGTGGTATACTAACTAGTTTTAGGGTAGTTCTAGTTCATTAAACATATGCATGCATCATGTTTAAATTTATGCCAAAGCACTCGCACCTGTTTTAAATAAATAACTGAATGAATGTTTTATTTATTTCAGCAATAATGTCTTCTGCATTACTTCAAATTCTCGCAAACGACATATTAACTAGTGATAACTACACTAAGTGGAAACTTAACATTAATGCAATATTGGCCACCAAAGACCTCAAGTTTGTGCTTACGGAGGAATGTCCTCCAGCGCCTGCTACCAATGCCACATGAACTGTTCGTGAGACATACAAGCGATGGGTCTCATCTGATGAGAAGGCCCGAACATATATGTTGGCTTCTATGACAGACGTGATTGTCACAAAACATGAAGCAATGACTTCAGCATTTGAAATCATGGAGTCATTGCAAGCTATGTTCGAGCAGCCCTCCGAAAAAAAGTGACACGAAGCTGTTCGTTCCGCTATGCTCGCTCGTATGAAGGAAGGTACGTCAATTCGGGAACATGTCCTAACTTAAACACGGCAGAAATCAATGGCGGGGCCATTGACGAAACCAGTCAAGTGAGCATCGTACTGACGACTCTTCGGAAGAGTTTTGACCAGTTTAAGAGCAATTACGGGATGAACAAGTTAATGTTCAATCTCACACAGTTGCTCAATGAGCTCACTACCTTTGAGTCTTTGACTAAGGACAACAAGGGTAAGACCGGTAAGGCAAATGTTACGGAACCATCTTCCTACTCTAATAATAAGAAGAGAAAGAGGTCTACTGGTAAAGCGAAGGGTAAGCCCAAACCCAAGAAAGCCCAAAGCAAAAAGAAGTCCAAGAAAAGTAAATATGATTTACTTTTCTTGAGTCGTGTTTAGTGGAAGATGATTTTTCACCCTAGATAGTTGATTCGGGGGCCACTAACCATGTTTGTTCTTCTTTAAAATGGACTGATTCTTGGACACAGCTAGAAGAACAGGCCTTCTCGATGCGTGTGGGGTCAGAGGATGTCGTGTCGGCATGAGCAGTAGGCGTATTTAGATTACATTTTTGTAATAATTATTGGACAATGAATTTTATATTCCTGGATTTACACGGAATTTGATTTCCGTTTCTAAGTTGTTATAACAAAAATATTTTGTTTCTTTTAATAATAAGTATATTATTATTGGAAAGAATGGTCTGAATATTTATTCAGGAATTAATGAAAACAATTTGTATCTGTTAAGACCGATAATACATACTACAGTTCTCAACACCGAAATGTTTAAGGTTGAAAAACAAAAAAACTAAACAACATAAGATTTCTCCAGATAATGACACGTATCTCTAGCATCTAAGGCTTAGTCATATCAACCTTGACCGGATAGACAGATTAGTAAAAAGCAGACTTTTAAGTAAGTTAAAGGTTGGCACCTTACCTGTAAGTGAATCTTGTCTTGAAGGTAAGATGACTAAGAGACCTTTTACTGGAAAAGGTGCTTAGAGCTAAAGAACCGCTAGAGCTTATACATACAGTCATTTGCGAACCGATGAATGTTAAAGCTATGGGTGGTTATGAGTATTATGTCACATTTATAGATGACTACTCAAGATACAGATACGTCTACCTGATGCAACGAAAGTTGAAAACATTTGAAAAGTTCAAACAATTCTGAGCTGAAGTTGAGAATCAATTAGGTAGGACTATCAAGTCACTAAGATTGGATTGTGGAGGTGAGTACCTTGACCAAGAGTTTGAAGACTTCATGGTCGAGCATGGGATAGTTTTCGAGCTCACAGCTCCTGATACACCTCAGTAAAATTGTGTAGCGGGGAGGAGAAATAGAACCCTGATAGAAATGGTAAGATCTATGATTAGTTTCTCATAATTACCAAATTCCTTTTGAGGATATGTGATACAAATAGCGGCATACATTTTGAATGTAATGCCATTCAAATCTGTTCTTAAGACTCCCATAGAGTTGTGGAATGGTCGTAAAGCTTGTTTACGACATTTTAACATATGGGGGTGTCCAGTACACGTGCTGAAGAACAGAACTGGAAAGCTAGACTCCAAGTCTGTTGTCTGCCTGTTTGTAGGATACTCAAAGGAGACCAGAGGTGGACACTTCTATAGTCCTGAAGACAACAAAGTATTTGTATCGACAAATGCAACGTTTCTTGAGAAAAATTACATTAGTGACCATAAACCTCGTTCCAAGATTGTATTAAATGAGTTGGAGCCTGATGAGACTAGTTCTTCATCAACAAGAGTTGTTGATCCATATACATCAGAGAGTCAGATGGTTCCTGATCAGGATACACTACCACCTAGATGTAGTGAGAGGGTTGTAAGACAACCTGAATGCTATTTAGGTATAGGTGAGAGACAAAGTGTTATCTATGTTGATAATGTGGATGATCCATTGACATTTATTAATGCAATGGAAGATCCTGATAAAAAGGAATAACTTAAAGCCATGAATTTCGAGATGGAGTCCATGTACTCTAACCCAGTCGTGGATCTTGTAGACTTACTGGATGGGGTAAAACCCATAGGGTGTAAGTGGATCTATAAAAGAAAGAGAGGAGTAAATAGGAAGGTAGAGACCTTCAAGGCAAGGCTAGTGACCAAGGGTTATACCTAGAAAAAGGGGGTCGATTATAAAGAGACCCTCTCGCCAGTAGCCATGTTTAAGTCTATTAGGATTCTCTTATCCATTGTTGCCTATTTCGATTACGAAATTTGGCAAATGGACGTCAAGACTGCATTCTTGAATGGAAATCTTGATGAGAGCATCTATATGATACAACCAGAGGGATTCGTGTCTCCAGATCAAGAGCAAAAGGTTTGCAAGCTGCAAAGGTACATCTATGGACTTAAGCAAGCATCTAGATCTTGGAATATTAGGTTTGATGATGTGATCAAAACCTATGGCTTCGAGCAGAATGTTGAAGAGCCTTGTGTCTACAAGCACATCATTGATAAGAAAGTAGTTTTCTTGGTCCTGTACGTAGATGATATCCTACTCATTGGGAATGATGTGGGAGTGTTGTCTGATGTAAAGGGCTGACTGGCTAGCCAATTCCAAATGAAAGATTTGGGAGAGGCGAGTTATGTTCTAGGGATCGAACTTATAAGGGATCGTAAGAACAAACTCATAGCATTGTCTCAGACATCATATATCGACAAGATTCTTATAAGATTTTCGTTGCAAAACTCTAAGAAAGGTAATTTACCTCATAGGCATGGAGTTCACTTGTCTAAGGAACAGTGTCCTAAGACTCTTAAAGAAGTTGAGGATATGAGACGTGTACTCTATGCATCAGCAGTAGATAGTCTCATGTAGGCTATGTTATGCACGAGATTAAACATCTGTTATACAGTGGGAGTAGTCAGCAGATACCAATCCAACCCAGGATTAGATCATTAGGTTGCTGTCAAGACAATTCTCAAGTATCTTCGGAGAATGAGAGACTATATGCTAGTGTATTCCAGGCAGAAATTGATCCCGTTAGGATACACGGATTCAAATTTTTAGTCATACAAGGATTCTAGGAAATCCTCGTCTGGATCAGTATTCACCCTAGGTGGTGGAGTCATTGTGTGGAGAAGTATCAAACAATCTTGCATTGCATACTCGACCATGGAAGCCAAATACATAGCCTTTTACGAAGCTGCTAAAGAGGTTGTTTGGCTCCGTAAGTTCTTGAGTGATCTGGAAGTTGTTCCAAACCTGGATAAGCCCATCACACTTTATTGTGATAACAGTGGTGCTGTGATTAGATCCAAAGAACCAAGAAGCCACAAGAGAGGGAAGCATATAGAAAGAAAGTATCATCTCATTAGAGAGATAGTGTAGAGAGGAGATGTGATCGTCACCAAGATAGCCTCACAAGACAATCATGCTGATCCATTTACGAAGACCTTACTGGCTAAAGTGTTTTTGGGTCACCTAGATGGTCTAGGGTTACGAGACATGCCTCACAAGCTGTAGTGCAAGTGGGAGATTGTTGGGGTTTACGCCCTAAAGATGTAATTTGAAGATGAATTTATGAAATAAATAAAAGGAAAAGTTCAATTCATTCATGTTATGTTGTTTATTTTATAACTTGTGCATATATTTAACATCCAAGATTGCCGGATGTAATCTCGAACTGTGTATATAAGTGTCATATACAGATGGATACAGTAAGAGACATGCAATTTAAATAGTCCATAGATAGCAAATAAAGGTGGGTCCTTTATTTGTGGTTAATCTATAGCTGCGGTTCATTCTGTAATGTATGATGATTCTATCCTGAATCATTCATATGAGATATGGGAATAGAGGCACTTTGTATGATGTGATCATATAAGACTGGGTCATGATATATATAAATCTCTCACCAAGATCCGTTTACCGATGAGATTCATATATATCAACTAATGTTGGCTATATATGGGTGATCTTAATCCTGTGTGTCTTATCGACTCCTTCAGATTAAATCATGGTCTTTGATATACCATGGGTGAGGTCAGATGCATTTCCTGATCATTATACTCCGTATGTTGGGATTACGGTTTGGCTTGTGTCTGGGAAGGTTTGTGCACAATAATGGAATCCACTCCTTCTTGTGAGAAGTAGATGGTAGTTCCCTTAAGGGTTGATTCGGGGCTTGGACAATATAAGCGCTCTCCTAATTCCGTGAGGAAACAGGATTTATTGTCCATTAGAGAATCAACGGTACTTAAAGGATATATGTAATTAGAGGAGTATAACGGACATTATGACCCAGCTCTAATTATGAACTACTGTGGAGGATCACACCATGTGTAATAGCTATATCGATGGACAACGAGTTGTATTGATCTGTGTAAAAACGTTTACAGATGAGAGAGTGCAGCTTCGGGTTTTAGTGAAATAACACCGAAGTTAATAATCAAGGAATATTAATTAAAGAGTTTAGTTAATGATACTGGGGATTATTGGAGCTCAAAATACTGTGGGTCCATTAGGTCCCCTTACTAGCCCGATCGGTTTAGGTAACAAGGGTCATGGTTAATTAATTGGATTGTCCAATTAATTGTGTTACAAAAGTGACACGTATATATTCGGGAATTAATTGAATAATGAGATTATTTAATTAATGAATGTTAATAGTTAAATTAATTAAATAATTAGATTATTTAATTATATTTATAATTATGAATGATTAATTAACTATTAATTGGAGGGTGTTAGTGTTGGGGAAAAAACCACGCGTGGCGGAAGCGTGAGAAAATTTATTAAAATTAGGGTTTGTGTTTAAATAAAAATTTCAATTCTGTAGAAAATGTAGAGGACAATCAGGATGATGCAGAACCTGTCGAAATGGAAAGACATGTAAGACATATACACAGATTTAGTTCCAGTGCACCAGATATAGCTGGGACCTCCGAGGGGAGGGCTAATGTAACTCCAGATGATTTTGATAATGCCACAACATGGGTTATTCCAGGAGCAGAATCATACTCGTTTGGTATTGGTGGAAGCAGGAACTTGGTTGAAGATGAACCTACAAGCATGATATATAAAGGCCAATTTTTTCCAACGAAAAAGGATTTGAAGAGACTAGTAGGCCATTTTGCAATACGGCAGAACTTCAAGTGGAAGGTGAAAAGGTCCAATAAGACAACATTACATCTAGTTTGTTTAATGGGAAATTGTACGTGGAAGTTAAGAGCGGTGAGGAGAGATGAAGGCACATACTTTCAAGTAAGAATTTTTGTCAACGAACACACTTATCCGTTAGTGGAAATTCACCGCCGCCACCGATAAGCTAGTGCAGTCATAATTGGAGAAGTTATTGCACCTAGACTTCAACAACAAGATGGTCGACTAATGCGTCCGAAAGACATAATCGCCAACATGAAATCAATGTATGGAATCCAAATCATTTACAGTAAGGCATGCGCCGCCTTCAACTATGCGTTGTCACTGACATATGGAACGCATGAGGAAACCTTCCAACTGCTTCCATCATTTGGTTACGTTTTGGAAAAACAAAACCCTGGCACAATCACTGACTTACAGTGTGACGAAGATGGTAAATTCCTGTACTTCTTCATGTCGATTGATGCCTCACTTAGAGGATTCCGGACTTGTATGCGTCCAGTTATTGCAGTTGATGGTACCCATTTGAAGGGACGATTCCGGGGTATAATGTTTGTTGCAACAGCACAAGATGGGAATGAACAGGTGTATCCAATTGCTTTTGGGTACGGCGACTCAGAAAACAACCTTTCATGGGAATGGTTTTTGAACTGTTTGAAGGGTGCCCTAGGTCGTATTGATGAGCTAGTTTTCATTTCTGATAGGCATGCAAGCATTAAAACAGGGATTTCTAAAGTGTTCCCTTATGCCACCCATACAATATGTTGTTGGCACTTTGCTGAAAATATTAAGAAGCGATTTCATAGGAAGGATGTTACAGTAATAATGGACAAAGCAACCCACGCATACACCGAGTTTGAATATAACCGGTATATGGAAGAGTTAAGAAACTTGCACTAGAATGCATATGATTATGTAATTGATGCCGGTCCATACAAGTGGTCCCGTGTACACTGCCCGGAAAGAAGGTACAGGGTGATGACGAAAAATGTTGCAGAATGCATAAACTCATGCCTAAAATTTACACAACCAACTGCCTATGTTGACTCTGGCTAAGTTCATTAGGAATACGCTGCAACGGTGGTTTCATGATCGCTATAGAGCTGCACAAACCATGCGTCGTCAGTTGACCGATGCAGCACATATTGTGCTCTTAAAACATGTGGAGAAGTGTGGTTTTTTTACCGTAAATCCAGTAGACTGGAACATTTTCTCGGTCAAGTGGTCTGGAAAACAGTGGATTATTGACTTAGCCCGGAAGACTTGTACTTGCAATAAATTTAAAATGGATCATTTTCCATGTTCTCACGCCTTTGCGGCGGCACGGTACATTACTGAAACTTGGACTTGACAACTTTGTGTTCGGACTGATCATTTACTCGGTGAAGCTAATCGTTTTCAATGTTTTTTACAGGGAGCGAAACTTGGACTTCACAACTTTGTGTGCGGACTACTACAAGAGACAGACACTTATTAACGCGTACTCGGTTCCTATTATGCCGGCGGGCCATCCTTCCACTTGGGTTGTGCCATCTGACATTGCTCAGAGGGTGATTTTGAATCCAAACTCCAGAAGACAAGCAGGACGCTCGAGGGCGGGTCGCCATGTCTCGTCTTCGGAAATCACAACTACACAGTCCTGTAGAAGATGTGGACAACCAGGGCATAATTCCAGGAGATGTCCTATTCCACCTATGATTAATGAAGGTACAAGCAGAGGTGTTCCCGATGAATATCGCTGCAAGTGTAGCATCTGCCATTCAATTGGACACAACAAACAAACGTGCCCTAACATTGACTATAATAGGGAATGAATGACAAAGTTTTGATCACATTGAAAACTTTTGGAAGTGTATTAGATTGTAAGAATTTGGAATTGCAATAATTACTTATTAATGAATGAATTACTATTAATGAATGAATAATGAATGAATTAATATTCATGAATGAATAATGAATTAATTAATATTGATGAATTAATTACATGTCTGTGTACATAAAAATTGGTATTAAACAACCAATCACTATACGGGCCTGGAGTTAGAAAAAATCTCCACATCCATTTTCTCGCGAATGATCCCCATGTTGTCCTTTGACCAATCAAAATGCCTTCGACCCGCCAGTAAATACTCGATAAGTCTCAAAGTATGGGGACCACAGTTACCTCTGTAATTCGGCACATAAAACACCATTAGAAATGGTTCATAAAGAATATCTAAGCACGTGAATGAAATAGAATGTCTTACAATTTCTTTTGTTAGGGGACTGTAGAAGTATGCACCAAGCTGACCGAGAAGGGATTATTTTCCCGAGGGAACGCCCGACGACCAGCTTGTTGTACTGTGTGGAACCCTGCGTCACTCAACATGGAGGGAAAAAACCACCGTAATGGCCGGACCTGCTGGTGCCTGATCTGATAAGGGACTTCCTGTCTCCAGGGGTCATAAATGTCAATATTCCCGCGACAAAGGTTGTTGCTCACCATCAGCCAATGTTGGGCCCCAACGTTACACGGAATCAGCACCTGTAATAGTTTGCATACCGTGTTAGCTGAAGATATACGAACGGTTTATTTTTTAAATCATCTCCATCATTTAACACTTACCACGTCAACCTCGTGCTATGGGCGGTTTCCACTTGTTGTTGCTCCACGGACCGTCAGAAGGTCCTCTTCCAACCATCGAGACTGTCTGTTAAACCCCTACACTCTGTACCACTGATCCAGCCTAAGGTGGTTCGATCAGGGACCTGAGGCAGTATATCATCCATGTCATCTTCTACATACAGGCTTCCCCCCTCGTCAAGCCAGGCATAGTACGATGCATGTCTCTCAGCTGGTGTAGGCACCAGTTCCTTGATCGCAAACATCTGAAATATTAGTTAGAACAATATAATTGTACAAATACAAACTAATAAAAACATTAACAAAATAAATACATACCCTGGCTTTGAAAATCTTTGCTAGCTTCTTCCCTCTCGGTTGTTTGGTGAACTCCTACTTCAAAATACTGGGAGTCAGACCAATAACCCTCTGGGCACCGACCACTTTGGCCAAATCAGGGATCACCTCCACAGTAAATATCTGCAACAAAGATAAGTACGATAAGTATCCATAAAATTTTGGACACCAAAAATAAAGTACAATTTGTAGTTCGAAGTTCTTACCAATAGAGCATGAGATAGACCGTATATGTTGTAGGTCTCCACCTTGTGTAAGTCAGCGCCCTTTTCCTGCTGGCGTTGCTCGAACCCGTCTCTTCGCCCGTTAAGCGCATGATTGAATGATTAAATAGAATGACTGTACACATGGGCACCCCACGGGAACGCGTCGAACGCATCGAGCTCTTCAACCAGTCAAAACTGCCAAACAGGAATCTTGAATCTATCATCCACCCCCATCAGTATCCAGTTCAACATATATAAGAGGCAGAGCTTGACAGCACCCCTAATCTGCTCTAATGACACCTCATCGGCTCCAGGAAAGTATCGCTCATGTATGCCATTCTCCACTGCTGCATACATGGCGGTGTCTGGTACAACTCCAAACCGTAGTCCGGTGATCAGGCAAAATTCCACATTTGGAAACCTCACCGACTGGTTTCCTAACATGAAGTGCATCTCATCTGTTGGGCCGTTATGATGGAGCTTCCTCAAAATCAACCGATGGATAATACCACCGGAAAACTTCAACTCCCGATGCATCGTCAGGAAATGCCCGAAACATGACGCCATGAACCGACGGCGGTCTTCATCTGTAAATTCTACAGGGACACGGTTCAGCGCGTTGTCTATATGGGCAAGGGCATCAAAACGGTTGTGTCGAGCCAATTTGCCCTTGTACCAGTATCCTTCTGGAGTTTTAAGCGAATCCCTCAACCTAATTCTCATCTGCAATGTAACAGAAATACAACATCATTAAACAGAACACATAAAAAATCTCGATCGAATTCAAAAAAAGCTCGAATCCTTTTTAAAAAAGCTCGAATCTTTTTTTTAAAAGCACGATCCCTTTTCAAAAAACTCTATCCCTTTTCAAAAAGCCCGATCCCTTTCAAAAAAGCTCGATTGCTTTACAAAAACGCTCGGTTCCTTTTCAAAAAAGCTCGATCCCTTTCAAAAAAGCTCGATCCCTTTCAAATACGCTCGATCCAATTCAAAAACAGCTCGAACCTATTCAAAAAAGCTCGAAACCTATTCAAAAAAGCTCGATCCTTTTTAAAATGGCTCGATCCAATTCAAAAAAAACTCGATTTCTTTTCAAAAAAGCTAGATTCCTTTTCAAAAAAGCTCGATTCCTTTTCGAAAAAGCTCGATTCCTTTTCGAAAAAGCTCGATTCCTTTTCGAAAAAGCTCGATTCCTTTTCAAAAAGCTCGATTCCTTTTTAAAATAGCTAGATGCCTTTCAAAAAGGCTCGATCCAATTCAAAAAAAGCTCGAACCTATTGAAAAAACTTGATCCCTTTTCTAAAACGCTCGATCCCTTTGAAAAAAGCTTGATCCCTTTCAAAAAGGCTCGATCCAATTCAAAATAACCTCGACTTACCAAAACTTAATTTTGTCAAAAATAAAAGCTCGACTAAACAAAATAAGCTCGATTATCTTGAAAAAAGTCTCGATAACCCAGATTTCATCTTCCTCAACTGAAATTCAACCAAATTACAAACCCTAACCTAAACCACAACCATTATCACATCTCTATTTTAATCGGTTTCTACAATTCCTATCAACAAAACTCAATTCTAACATGTAATGCAAGTTAACAACAACAAAAATGATTAAAAATAACCAATCTTACCTTTGTCAATCGCAGCTCTTCCGGTCACTTCACCGTCGATTAGTTTCCCGTCGTTTTGACTGTTGCTTCTCTCTGACTTTGAAAACGACAACTTTCTCACTGTTTTAATATTTCGGGGTATTTTTGTCTCAACGACTGAAATGGTGTCTTTTAAACATACATTAGTAAAGTGGTGATATTTGAACAACACACCCCTCAAATAGTGCCAATATTTTTTTGACCCCTATATGTATATATATATATATATATATATATATATATATATATATATGTGTGTGTGTGTGTGTGAAACAAGAAGTGCAGGTTTTTGGTTTTAAGAAAAAAGTATACATATATATTGTTCTTCATATACATCTAAAGACAAAAAAAAAGTTTTTTTCTTGTTGGAGTGAACAAGTAAGATAATAATTGCATGTGTGCCTATGAAAAGATCAAAGCTGGTGTTGCATATTGATCTAGAAGAGAGGGTTTCTTCAATTCTCTCTACATTCTCCTTTCAAGTTCCTGAGACCGTGACGCGCCCACACTCAATTACCAGTCTCGGTAGATAGCGAGGAAGATCGAGTGGTTCAAACAGGAGCACATTGTAAAGTGAAGGAGTCTCCAAACGTTGGTAAGATTGGTTCAGACAGGAGCATATCATAAAGTGAAAGAGCCTCCAAACGTTGGTAAGATTTTCTTCTTCTAATTATATCGATTACAATTTTCTGTGTTTACATATTGTATGTATTAGTTTCGAAAAATAATTACGATCCCAAGTTCACTGGTCCCAGATACAGATTATGATTTGTATTAAAAAAATTAAAACCTAGTTCCACTGTGTAACCGGTGAACGGGTCCAATAGATGGTACCTCAAGGTACCTCACCAGGATGGAACCTCAGGTACCTCACCGGAATGGTACCTCAAGATACCTCTCTAGCAGACTTGTACTCTGAGGTACCTTGCCACATCACCAGGTTAATGCTTTGAGGTATCACACCACTAGCAAAAGAGTTCGAATTGTTCCCCAAACTCTAAGTAAACTTCATGTATGCACCGTCACATTGAAAGAGTTCAAAAAGGAAACAAACACGCTTCCCGCCAAGATATCCTCTGCCATCCGACTCTCCAGGGTCAATCACATTAAACAGAAAATATCGTCAAATGGGGAAAGAGGATCAATCCAGTGGTCTTCGGCTTGTACACCAAGGAAAAACCCTAGCAATATCCGTGTATAAGTACAGGATAATGTCGACTGGTAAGGGAAATGAGTAAAAACCTGAATCCCGAAACCTTAAGGGTTGTTGCTTGATTCCGCAATCAGGGAGAAGCTTAGCCCTCACCATTGAGAGTTGTGTCCACTTATTGATAGATACGAGTTCGCCACCTCCAACTAGTTAAGCAAAAGAGATAGAGATTGAGAGTTTCGCACTATTGTATTATTTGTTGTCTAATTGTACTCACCACATTGTTAAATAAAAGAATATTACTTAGCCCACCATCACTCCTTCATTAATCTCAAATATCTTTACACATGAAACCGGTACTGAAGGTACCTAACCCGACTTCAATCTGCCATGGTTGTGGTCATGAGTAGAAATGCACGTTTAGGGAATGGGGATGGATATAGGTCCCCCCATCCCCATCCCCACTTCCCAGACCCCTTCCCCAATCCCCTCTCCCCCACCCACCCCCCTTCATTTCCCCATATGGGGAAAATGTGGATGGGGAATTTGGGGGGGAGGTCTCCCCATCTCCATCCCCAGTTCCCCATTTTACCCGTTTTCCCCATTTTTTTCCGTTTTCCCCGGTTTTCCATTTCCTTATTTATCTAAAAATTACAAACTAAACTAAAACAAACAAACATATTGAAACAAACAATATGGTCTGTAATATTAATCTAGAGGGGGGTGAATAGATTTTAATTAACTTTTACCCAATTTTTGTTAAGAGTCAAGTTGACGAAAATACCCCTATCTAGTTCCAAAGATACCACAAGTGTAATAAATGCGGAAATAGTAAAAACACTTGAGATATACGTGGAAATCCTCTAAATGGGAAAAACCACGGGCTGATGAGTGTGCCACACTAGAACCTCGAATCCACTAATGATAAAGGAATTACAACCTAATCCCGGTTTAATCCTCCACCCCTACCTAATCCCGGTTTAAGTGAACCTAGTTCATCATGCTTGTGCTTTAAGCTACCTACTCCCGGAATCAACACAAGTCTTACTTCTCAATGAAGAGATAAAGTGTCCTAAGTGAATATATGATGATATTCAATGAACAAACAAGGCTAGGAAACCCTATATGCTTATCTAGGATAATGAGATGACAATCAATGCAATCCTAGATATCAAGTGCTAAATGACATGTTCAAATAGCTTAGATAAACATAGATCAATCAATCCTATGAATCTATCACAATACAACACTGAATCATGTCATCACAACAATCTCTAATTTGTATCTAGAAATATTCTAAGAGAATACAATTAATTAAATAGATGGTTTAGTAAGCAAAACACTTAACTTGTAAGAAGATAGTGAAGAACTTACCAAACAAAATGTGATGAAGCAACCCTATCCATAGATGCACTCTAGATGAACTTAGATGATGCGAGATGAATATTTAATGCTCATGGGAATGGTTTGAGTGATTAAAAATGAGTTCTTGGAAGTGTTTTTCCTTTTAAATGCGTTCTAAGGAAGAAATGTGATATTCTGAACTCATACACGACCTTAAGGCATTGAGTTATATATATATATATATATATATATATATATATATATATAAGATCCAAACAAAGTGAGGTCGTTTTGGAAAAAACGTTTCAGCTTCCTCTGTGTACGCTGGTGACGTGCGATGGTCGAGTAGCGCACCACCAGTGCACAACCTATTTTTAAAACAGGCGCTGGACGAATGACGCATCCCAGTAGCGCAACACAAGCTTAGATTCTCTGGGATGTTTACGTTGATGAGGCTGCGCTAGACGAGTAGCGCATCACCAGCGCACGCCCATATTTTTCAACTACGTACGGGTGCAGCAGCGCAGCTCAGTGGCACATGACTAGCGGCAGTCCACTGTGAAAATTGTGCTGGTGAGGTGCGCTGGTCGAGTAGCGCACCACCAGTGCAAGACCTATTTTTTTAACACTCAAAAGCACAAAAGCAATAAGTTCAAGAGTGATGAAATTGCATCCTATTTTAATGCCTAGCATGACATACAACTTTCATAGCAAGATGCAGATAGGTCAACAAGAGTCATTTAAACTAAAATGCACACAAGAAAACACTCAACATATAACATCATGAGTTATGCATGAATATGTGTGTGTGTGCAACTATCTCTTCAAAGTAAGTAAGCACAAGAATTTTACCTTTGGTGCTTCTCCTCTTGAGGTCTTGAGAGCCTATGCTACCATTACATGAACCCCAATAATATGGTTGTTCACGAAATAAGCCAATCAACAAATAAGGACTTTTCACATTCCATTATAAATACAAAGTAAATTCATTAATGCATTACAAATACAAATATATATTATAAATTAAATATAATTATAATTATAATTATATATGTTTGGGGGATATAGAGAAATGGGGATGGGGGGCTTCCTCCTTATCCCCATCCTCATCCCCATCCCCAATTCAACATAATTATGGGGAAATGAGGATGGGGAGGGGTCCCCCCATCCCTATCCCCATTTCCATTTAGGGATGATTTTCATCCCCATCCCCCCCTTCCATTTCCCTATTTTTTTCTAAAAAAAAATCCCCAAATGGGGATGGGGACGTGGGGATTTGGGGCTCTGGGGAAAAATGTGCATCTCTAGTCATGAGGGTGTTAGCGGAGATTCCTCACCTAAAGTGAATTTGTGGTTAACAATATCTATCTCTTTGCATAACTAATTAGAAGTGGCAAGTTTGTATATGTCGATAAGTGGACAGAAAATCAATGGGGATTTCGCTTCGTTCTAAGTGTAGAACTAAGCAACATCCTTCTAAAAATTGTTCTTACTGGAAGATGAGGGTCTTTTCTCTACATGCCATTACCGATATATTTATAGTATGAGCCTTTAGGGTTCATTCGTGGTGAACAAGTCGTCGATCGCTGAGCTGATCTTCCCTCTTTTTAGACAGGATCCTACGCTTAATGTCGTTGACTCTGAAGAATCAATTATTTTGAAGGTATTTTGGAGGGAGACATATTTGTTTCCTTATTGGACTCTTCGACTCAAAATAAAAATGGGCAATGGAGGATGTGCGTAGATTTTACGGATCTGAATAAGGCATGCCCAAAAGACAGCTTCCCACTTCCAAGGATAAACCAGCTGGTGGATGCCTACTCGGGATACAACCAGATCAGGATGAAGAAGGCCGACGAGGAAAAAACAGCCTTCACAACAGATCATGGTTTATACTGTTAAACAGTAATGCCCTTTGGTTTGAAAAATGCGGGTGCTACATATCAAAGGCTGGTCAACAGAATCTTCACTCGGCAAATATGAAGGAACATGGAAGTGTACATTGATGACATGCTGACTTAAAGTGTCTCTGCTGATAAGCATGCCCTGAACCTCCGAGAAACATTTGATGTCCTAAAGAGATACCATATGAAATTGAACCCGAACAAATGTTTATTCAGAGTCCCTTCAGGAAGATTCCTGGGTTTTCAAGTCCACCAAAGAGGAATCGAAGTTAATCCTGAGAAGATCCAGGCCCTGCAGAAAATGACCTCACAAAAAATGTTAAAAGAAGTGCAGTGCCTAACAGGGTGTTTAGCTTCCTTGGGAAGATTCATCTCAAAGGCTACAGACAGGAGCGCACTTTTCTTCAAAATAATCAAAAAAGGGAAAGGACTCGAATGGAATGAAGAGTGCGAGCATGCATTCTTAAAAATAAAAGAGTACCTGGGACAGGCCCCAATACTCTCAAAACCACAAACGGGGGAAGTATTTCAGTTATATTTGTCAATAACCGAGCTTGCAGCAAGCTCGGTCATAGTCCGAACTGAAGATGGAGTGCAGAAACCAGTGTATTATACCAGCAAGGCACTTCTACCAGCTGAGACCAGGTACTCACTAGTAGAAAAAATGGCCTTAGCATTAGTTTCAGCAGCAAAAAAGCTAAGACCATACTTCCAGACCCATACAATCCAGGTTCTCACCGACTGCCCATTAAGACAAATTTCGTAAAAGTCTGAAATTTCAGGAAGACTGACCAAATGGGAAATCGAGCTAAGTGAATTCGGCATTCATTATGTCCCCAGAACATTCCTCAAAGGACAGGCTGTGGCAGACTTCATAGCCGATTTCATAGAACCAAACCTAGAAGCAAAAAGAATGTTGGGTAAAGATTTCCCATGGAAACTGTATGTTGATGGTTCTTCAAACACTCATGGCAGAAGGGCAGGGATCGTAGTATGCACTCCAGAAAGAGATGATGTTGAATGTGCCATGAGATTTGATTTCAAAGCAACCAATAATCAAGCCGATTACGAGGCACTATTAGCTGGACTCAGAGTCTACATAGCTCTCAGGGCAGATGAAATTGAGATATTCAGTGATTCACCGGTAGTTGTCAACCAGGTCATGGACGAGTACCAAGCCAAAGATGAATGTATGATAGTCTACCGTGACATCGCAAAACAACTCCTCCAAAAATTTAAAGATTACGAGATTGCTCATATCCCTAGGGAGGAAAATTAAAAGGTAGATGCATTGTCTAAACTAACATCAGCAACAACCACAATCAGACCGAAGACCATTCCGGTCGCACATCTCCTTAAACTGAGTACAGCTGAACCGAAGCACTTAGAAATTTCAGAAATCTGAACACCGTAAAACGTGATGAGAATTAAGAAGCATCACCAAAGGAACCATTGCATGTTCCAATTGGGTCAATTAAAATGAGGCAATAGGATCAAAGAAGCATTAAATGATGGGCTGATTCCGAGTTGCTAAAGTCTAAATTCGGCCCAAATGAAGACCAAATCCGGGCTGAACTTCGTGGACCTCTACAGAGAGCATCTGAAGTCGGATTTTCTATTATAATATGTTTTCGGAAAACCCAAGACAATCTCTACAGATTCTATGAAGACCCCGTCCTCCGAAACAGTACAACAAGTCCAAATTCGGTCATCTATCTTATTGGACGAAGACTTGAGCTGAACAGTCCGAATTTCAGAATATTTCCTTTTTTTTTGGCGACGTATGGCTGGAGGAGAATCCAATTTCAGTATGTTTCCTACTTTAGCATATTCCCTATTTTATATATATATTGCTCAAATAAAGAGTTGATTTGTTTCTCGAATTCAACTTTCCAAATAAGGAACAAATCAACTAGTTGCTAGTTTTTAGTCTTTAGTCTTTAGTTGTTTCCTAAATTTGTTAGCATTTATTTTCCTAAATTGTAAGGAATTAATTGCCTAATATTTATTCCCTTTTAGGTCTTAGATATTTTTAGTATAAAAGGGACCAATTGATGTAACTTTAGATAAAGATTTTGAATTGAAATAAATTTGAGAGAATTTTCTCTTTGGTTCTTCATAGAACTTGTGAACTTACCAAAGTTCTACCTTGTGGCGTTCAAACCTTGAATTATCACTCACCTTCTTTCTTATTCTTGAGTGTGGCATCTACAACTTTCTTGATACCGTTGGTTCTTACCTCCTTATAGGTAACGGGTCGCGGTCCGATAATATTCTTGTTTAAAAACTTGATTAGAAAACGATCATTCATTACCATATATTGGTTCTGGGTCTCACTGCTCTCGGTGAGTTTCATATCAAAACGATTGGATGATTCAGCTGAAAAGGCTCCTAGAAGAAGGTGCACTCCCAGAAGATCCCGTATTAGCAAAGCGCATCAGGTATCGATCAGCAAGGTACACCTTGATCAGAGAAGAATTATATAGAATGGGGTTTTCCCGAGCTCTCCAGAAATGTGTACCAGAAGAAGATGCACATCGAATACTTCAGGAGATCCACGGAGGAGCTTGCGGAAACCACACTGGGGGTAGAAGTTTAGCACACAAGGTGCTCAGGCAAGGCTATTATTGGCCTACACTTTTCTCAGATGCACACCAGTGGTCAGAAAGTTGTAATACTTGTCAAATAATTGCCAACGATATCTGGCAGCTCCCTGAAAAACTCAGAAACCTCACAGCCCCATGGCCATTCGCCATGTGGGGATTAGACCTGATTGGCCCAATGCCAGCTGGAACAGAGGTAAGCTGAAGCACTAGTGCATATCACAAAAGCAAACACCATAAATTTTGTGAAAAAGAATATACTTTATAGGTTTGGAGTTCCAGACACTATAATCACTAACAACGGCACCCAATTTGATAACCTAAAATTTAGACAGCTATGCAGGGAATATCAGATTGCCAATTACTATGCCACACCGGCCCACCCTCAAACAAATAGGCAGGTAGAAATAGTAAATAAAATCATCAAGCACACTATCAAAGCAAAGTTAGATGCCAAAAAAGGAAGCTGGGTTGAAAAGCTTCCCGATGTATTATGGGCATACAGGACGACAGCAAGGACTTCAATAGGAGAGACCCCGTACACTTTAGCATTCGGAACAAAAGTTGTTATCCCTATAGAAACATCGTATGCATCACCCCGGGTCAGGCTATACGATGAAGAACAGAACGTTGATATGCTATTACAAAGTCTGGATGAGCTAGAAGAGAAAAGGGAGAAGTCCCGAATAAGAAATATGGCATATCAGCAAAGAGGAGCTCGCCACTACAACTCTCATGTTCTGGTCAGGAAATTCCAGCTACGAGACCTGGTACTCAGAAAGGTGTCATTGAACACAAAAAATAAAACTGCAGGTTCCCTGGTTGATAAATGGGAAGGCCCATACAAGATCGAGGGAATAGCTGGCCATGAAGCGTATTGGATTGCACGACCCAACGGAGGGGTTTTACCTCGACCATGCAATGCCCAATATCTAAAGATTTTATATCCTTAAATTATTTTTCTTCTTTTTGTTTTTTTTCTAGTCAGGACAATATTAGCTAGAATAAATATTAGATATGGAATTTAAATCTGTTGATTTTGCAGTGATAAATAAAAATTACTCTGGATTTTCGAAAGAAAACATATGATAATAAGAGCATATGGAAGAGCATGATAATAAGAACATACAAATAGAATACTCAGGGCCATCAAATCTCGAATGGGCAGAGAAGCTCGAAGGAGCATGTCAGCCGAGCAAGGTAAAATCGACCTTAGCAAAAACGTAAACTCGATGCACCAGATTCTGGAAAAATGCTTGGGACCCTATCGGGAGAAATTTCGGTGATATGTGTAGCTATGTTGAGCAATTTTTATTTAAAGAGCTCAACGATTCGGCAAACCCTTGCTTATAAAAACTAGGGAGACGTCCTTGGTATTGCGTAAGGACTCGAACATATGATCATGGTGAGCCTTGATGTAATGTTCGGGTAGCAACCGGGTATGAAACACAAGTATAAACTTGCCTATTTTAAGATGACTCGGTTAATAATAAAAAGCCAGTTTAATAAGATACTTAGCAATTAAAGTCATTCGGGTAACAACCGGTTTAATAAGATACTCGGTTAAGTTACCCGAACATCGAAGAGTCAGTTTAATGAGATACTTGGCAATTAAAGTCATTCGGGTAACAACCGGTTTAATAAGATGCTTGGTTAAGTTACCCGAACATCGAAGAGCCAGTTTAATAAAATACTTGGCAATTAAAGTCATTCGAGTAACAACCGGTTTAATAAAATACTCGTTTAAGTTACCCGAATATCAAAGAACCAGTTTAATAAGATACTTGGCAATTAACGTCATTCGGGTAACCAGTTTAATAAGATACTTAGTTAAGTTACTTAGTTAAGTTACCCGAACATTGAAGAGCCAGTTTAATAAGATACTTGGCATCTAAGTTATTCAGGTAATTAGCATCTAAGTTATTCAGGTAACGATCGGTTTAATAAGACTCGGATAAGTTACCCAAACATCATCCAGGTTAATAAAACACTCGGCAACAATCAACAATGAACAAGATCAAAACCATTCAATTCAGAATAAGATAGAATTTTATTAATCTCTTAAAAGAATGGTTACAGTTTACAAAAATTATGGTTGCGAGGATTTCGAGCTTTTTCCAATACTCGGGTCTGGCACCATCTCGTATTCACGGAGCAGGCTTTCGTTAGACGGCCAAACAAAAGTGTCGGCAGTATCATCCATCCATTGGCTGTAATCCTCGCCCGGGACCGGCCCAACATCTGGTACCACAACCTCGACCAACTCTTGACTAGAGTAAAAGGTCGAGAGGGAGTGTTCGGACAAAATTTCTAAGTGCATGGGAAGGGGCTTTTTGCCTTGGCTGCGGCAGTAAACTCTTCATTCCTTTATCTGAGTCCGAAGAGACTCCAAGGACCGGTCTACATGATGTTTGATTGATAACTCCCAATTGGCTCAGGCCTTCTCAGTCGCCCTATTCTTAACTTTAAAGAACTCACTGGCTGAAACTCCAGTATGAGTAGGGCATCATAAGTAGAGGATCTTTTAAAGCAATCCACCTCTTGTACTTCAAGTTCCAGCCTGGCCTCTCAGGATAAGGATTCAACTGTCAACACTTGGCGCTCCAGGTCTTCAATTTTTTGCTCGTACGCCAACCGTGACTGCTTCGCCTCCTGCTCGGCCTTAGGCATGGATTCTTCGGCATAGGATAAGAGATTTTGAAGTGATGTTGCCTTCTCCTCTGCCAAAGTCGCCTTCTCCTTAGCCTCAACTTGCTTCGCCAGACAATGGTCGGTAAATATTTATACAGAGCCAACCTCTTGCTGATAAGTCGCTTCGGCCCGAGCACGGCCCTCCTCACTTTCCTTCAGCTGAGCCTCCAGATGCCTTATTCGATCAGCTTGATGTTGCTGCGTCTGAACTAGCTCAGTAAATTCGGCCACCATCTACAAAAGAATTGCGATTAGAAATCTGGCAGACTAGCAAAACATTAAAGAAGCCAGGTAGCTTACATAAAATGCACCATTAAAAACATTTTGAAGACGTTCGATCAATGAGCCATCTCGAAAACTGCTCCAACGATTTTCCCCAATAAAAGCCCGATCAGAGGACATCTCCCGCAGTATGTCCTTGGGAGATGGATATGAAGGAACCCCAGATGGTTGCGCCCCCAGATCTCCAACCTCAGGGGCAAGGGAAGCCCTATCTAGTTCTGAAGCCACCGTATCCACTGACGTTCCAGGACCAACGCTCAGGGGAATCTCATCTGCAGCATCTTCATCGCTGGAATCTATGAAAGTAACCATCCGAGGAACCTTGATAAGATGAGTTGGAGAGCTGATTGTCTTCCGTTTCTCACCCCGAGAACAGTGGAAACTGAGATCAGATGTGAGATCCTCTATAGTGTCATCCTGGAAAGCTTTAAAAAATTTGGGACCCATAGCTACTAGTCCCGTGGAAGAATTACCTCCATCACCAGCGTCAGTCTGCTCGGCAGGTTCCTCACCAACACCTTCACATTGCCTTTGAGATCGACAGGTAGCTGAGTATCGATCGGGCCACTCGGACAGCTAGTCTCCCCAACCCTCAGTTGAAAAACGTCCTTAGGGACGTCTTCGAGAATCTGCTCCTCATCGGCATCAGTCTCATCATCATACTCAGGTGGGGCAATGCCTTCGCCACCTTGACGAGCTGCCTCTTTCCGACTCGCCTGAATGATTGACTTCACTTGGCGAGCCTGAAGATCACAAACGGCGTCCGTGTCAAACACTAGAAAAAAGGAACCACGTCAGAATGCAATATATATATATATATAGCATTGAAAGGAAAAAGTTGCAAAAATCGCTTACATCACCTGCGTTCGCCCGATATTTTATGAAGAAGCCGAACTCAATCATCTTCTACTCAACAAAGAGATAAGACTTGCTCATCTTCTCTAATGTACGAACTGCCGCCCGAGCAAGTCTGGTCAACTCGTCATCACTATAATCGATACTCTTCTTGTTCCATACCTCAGGGGAACAGAAGAACCGAGGGTTTTTCAGCACCACTCGAGAATCCTTGGATTTGAGGGTGACTTCCAGCCTGACACTCCCTCCGGTAAAAAACCAACTGTTCTTCCAGAACTTGTTGGACTTAGGAAACCCCTATATAAAACCCATCTTTTTGGGATCAGTTAACGATATCCTACAAGACAGTGCCGAAGAAGAGAAAACCAGAGTAAGCAGATGTTGAATGAAAACCTACTCGGGATCAGTTAACGATACTCGGGACTGGTTAAATAATGCTTCCACTCGGGCTCGAACAATGTTACTCGGGCCCTGCCGGTATTATCCTTGCTCAGGATAAATATGAAGAAAACCAAATAAGAAGCTTAGTGCTTAGTTCACATAGATTAGGTCATTAAATACACGAAGATATCCATATTAGGAAGGAATCCCAAAGAGAACAGAATATTGAGTTGGAAGGGCTCCCAATCTGGCAACAACTTTATTTCTTTACAAAGACCACATTCTTATAAGAAAACAAGTCCAAATTGGACTGCACTACTAGAATCTCATTCGACTTCAATACAAGACTCCGAAACAGGAAAGAATACAATCAGCCTCAAGCAAGTAAATAATTGTAATTAAATACAAAGATCCATTACTTGTACAAGGCAGATTAGGGCTCTATAAATATATAAATAGACCTATAATCTCGCCAAAGAGGGATAGACGGCAAGCAATAGAAAAATACAGAGAGAAGAAAGAGAGATGGAGAGCTTGTAAACATCATATTTTCATAGTGAATTTTGGCTTGGTTGATCCTTCAGCCACCCGTGGACTTTTCTCTGGTCATCGGAGTTTTACCACGTAAAACTTGTGTCTTTATTACTTTTTCTAATCTCTTTCTCTTTGAATTGATAGCCGAAATCCAATCCTTGTTGGCTTTTTTGACGAAATCTAGAAATCAACGCTAACAATATATATTTGAGAAAAAGCAAGAGCAACAGTAATATATATATTCGTTAAATACGAAGCAAGCTATATATATATATATTGTTTCATGTTTTGTGTGTTTTTAAAACACATAGAAGAGAGAGTTTCTTCAATTTTCTCTACATTCTCCATTCAAGTTCCTGAGACCGTGACGTGCCTACACGCAGTTACCAGTCCCGGGAGATAACGAGGAAGATCAAGTGTTTCAAACAGGAGCACATCGAATAGTGAAGGAGCCTCCAAACATTGGTAAGATTTTCTTTTTCTGATTTTATCGATTTCAATTTCCTGTGTATACATATTGTATGTATTGGTTCCGAAAAATAATTGTGATCTAAAGTTCACTGTTTTCCGATACAGATATGATCTGTATAAAAATTTTAAAACATAGTTCCGCTAGATGACCGGTGAACGGGGTTCCAACATACCCTACCCCGACGATGGTGCTAGGGTGCCTCGATCCTATGGAATCAGGCACTTTCGAGGTAGGTTGTAGCATGGTTTTAGTAGGTATCAAGAAGTACCTTCTACCGGGTATTTAATTAGGAAAAAAAAAATTAGACCCTTATCAAATTTGGCTATTAACATCTTTCGATGTCCGTTTTCTTTTAATAAAATATTTATTGAAATTCATTTATTATACTAGCTAATTAGTTAAAATTTACAGATAAATCGCAAATAAAGGCAAGTTGTACGTTTACAATTTTGACGACTCTAATTCTACCGTGTATTCAATTTACATGATTAAAAAAAGAAAAGAACTAGATAGCTAAAGAATCCTATGTAGAAGAGATAGCCACGTCAGACGGAGTAATTTTGTCGTTTCGGGTGTTTTGAGTATTGACTTGAGCGACTGAGAAAGGAGGCAGGTGGGGGCGTGGAAAAGTGGGGTCCAGACTCCAGAGCAAGTAAGGGACAAAAAAAAATCCGACCGTCAAAGTTTGTCAAACAGAGGCCGGTTTTTATCACACACGTGTGGATTGGATGGATCGATACTAAATACGTTAACCATCTCCGGTATAAATAAGTTTTTTTTAATTTATAAATAATATTACGTAAATATTTTTATTCGTTATAGATCCATTTTATAATTATTATTTTTAAAAATATATATATTTAAATTTCTGATACAATTATCTAAAATATTATATATATATATATATATATATATATATATATATATATATATATATATATGTATATTGTGACCAATTATAATATGATATAGACCTGACGATAGATCATGTTATTATAAATTTGTGTCGTTTTACATTTGAGTCCTGTTAAAATTGTTTCACATGAACCTAGTGGTGTAAAAATGGGTCGGCCGGCCCAGGGAGTTCACGGGCCGTTCCAAGAACGGCCCGTGAAGGAAGAGGGTCAGGCCGCGACGGGCCTCTGGGAGGAGGCCCGGCAGGCCGGCCCGCCTGGCACGCCAATCCGGCTTGCCAGGCCTGTAGGACCGGCCCGGCGGACCGGTCCGCCGGTCCGTTTGGCCAATTTTTTTTTATTTTTTTTTTTCAAAAAACCTCCAACGTCAATTCCAGCCGTTGGAGGAAATTAAAATTACCAAAACCCCCCCTACAATCTTTTAAATTACTTTTTGACCATAAATCAAATTTTTCTATAAATACTTCCATCCATTTCATTTTCCATTAACTCTCTCTATCATTCTTTCAATATCTCATTCTCTCAAAACTCAATCTCTAATATATTCTCCAATTCTCTAAACTTTTTCATTCATTTTGGTTATTACTCTCTCTACAAAATTCTCTACGTTTTCCACCAACACACCAAATTTTAAAGGTACAATTTTGTTATTACTTTTGGTCTAACATATTCTCATAGTAAATTTATATGTTTATGTTTAGATTTGAGTTACTTAATGAAAACATTATCTATTTAGTTAGTTAGTTTATCAATTTTTGGGCTTTAATGTTAATATTATTTGTTTAGTTTATTAAGATTTTTAAGTTTAGTAGTAATTTTAATATTTGTTATTAATAAATTTAGAAAGTTAATTTGTATTACTGAAATTACTTTTTGTAATAAGTAAATGATGAATGTTAAGTGTAGTAATTACGTTTGATATTGTTTTTTTCATAAATTAAAATTTTTCATTTGTAAATTATAATAGTAAATTTAAGAGTAGTGGTTCAAATCATCAATTTTATGTTAGTATATTATGTTAGTAAATTTATCAATTTTATTTGTAGTAGTGAACTAGTGAATTTAAAATTTTATATTAGTAGATTATGATTTTTTTTTGTTTATTTAATTTGTTTTTTAAGTAAATAAATTATTGTAAGTGTCGTATTAGTTATAGTAATTATTGTTAGTAAATTAATATTACTGTTAGTAAATATTGATTTTTAATTTGACTATTAACTACTATAGTGCTCATATTTTTATTCAGATAATGGATCCTAACCAGCAGCCTTATTTTCCGGACTGTTTGAATATGCTAAACGATGAATTTGATATTTCAGAACCGACCCATACTCAAGCGGGACCTTCTGGTTCCGGCGTTACACCAACATCACGTCCCAGAAAATTAACATCAGATGTGTGGCAATGTTTCAACATAGTCCAAATGACACTCCCAAACGGGGCGTCTGGCCTCAGAGCTAAATGTAAGTTTTGCCATAAGAATTATGCTACAAGTACGAGGGGAACCGGACATTTGAGATGGCATATGCACAAATGTATGCCTGCACATGGATAGGTAGATACTATAACCCAGACACAGCTTCAACGGCACCCAGACGGGTCCGTTACGACGTGGCAGTTCGACGTCATGCACGCTAGAGAGTGCTTGGCACGATACATTGCACAAACTGATCAACCGATCAGTATTGGTGAGAGTCCATTTTATAAAGAATTAATCACATCTGCATATAACCCCCAATATGAACCTGTTTCTAGAACCACCACTAGAAATGATTTGATACGATTGTTTGAAACCGAAAGGGATGACTTAGTTGCTGAAATACAACATTTAAGTGTCTCTGTTGCATTAACTTCTGATATTTGGAATGCATGTTCCAAACAGGACTATTTATATGTCACGGGACACTATTTAGATTCTGATTGGAGGATAACAAAAAGAATTGTTGGTATTCGTCCTATGGATTTTGCACATACCGCAGAAAACATTTTTAATGTCATAATGGAAGTTTTAGAAACTTATGAAATCACGCATCGCATTCTTTCAATCACATTTGATAATGCATCTGCAAATACTAGCTCTATTGCATTGTTTGTTGCAAGAAATATCCCGCAAGATGGAGGTTATTTCTTCCATCAACGGTGTGCATGCCATATTATAAATTTAGTTGTACAGGCTGGTTTAAAGCAGGTAAGCGACCAAATAGATCGCATCAGAGATTCCATTTCTTGGATTTGCAGTTCTAATCCTAGATTCAGTGAATTCAAGAGACATTGTAAATTAAACGGTCTCAAACCCCGACGATTCCAAACTGATATGCCGGTAAGGTGGAACTCTACTTATTTAATGTTGTAAAATTGTTTGGAATATGATACAACCATTACATGTTTTTATAACATGAAATTGACCGAAACAGGACAACTTAGTCCAAAATTACTTTCCACAGACGATTGGTATGTGGCAAAGATTTTTGTTCAATTTTTAAAGATATTTTACAATGCCACTGTAACTCTTTCCGGTGTATATTACCCCACATCTTCCCAGGCAATCCATCAGATAGTGGAAATTTCTGAACTGTTAAACAGTTATAGAGAAGATGAACATCTAGGCGCTGCATTTGTTGTCATGGAGACAAAGTTGAAAAAATATTGGGCTAACATTCCCTTACTTTATGCCTTAAGTGCTATAATAGATCCCAGGGTTAAATTATCTGGTTTAGAAGTTTTGCTTGAGTTTATTGGTATTAATTTGTCAATAGATTATTCAGAACAAATTACTGACATTCGAACCAAGTTGTTCGAGATTTTTCATATTTATGAGACCAGGTTTGGCAACATTGACATCCCTCAATCAACACGACCGGAGACAGAGCCGAAGCAAACAAGTTAGAGCCTTCTGAAACGAAAAAAAAAAAGACAAATCAGCAAGTATTTCTTCAGGGCAAAGATCTAGCCCATCTTCTTGTACCGAACTTATTAGGTACCTTGAAGCACAGTTCGATGCTGTTGAAGACAAGGAAGAGTTTGATTTGTTGTTATGGTGGAAGACCTATACGTACAGGTATCCAGTTCTGTCAGACTTAGCACGTGACATACTGGTTATTCCAGTGTCAACGGTGTCTTCAGAACAAGCTTTCAGCACCAGTGGACGCATAATTGAACCAAGAAGAAGTTGTTTGTCTCCATAGATGGTGGAGGTATTAACATGCCTTCGGGATTGGGAGCATGCTAAAAAAAGGTTACAAAATCTAACTGTAGATAAAGAACTTAATCTAAATTTCGACAATCTATATATTGATGACCCTTCAGGTAGTGGCCAGGGCCAGAACTAGGTTATACTTTTACATATGTATTTATTATTTACTTGTAAGTTGTAAAACGGTTGCACTCTTTTTCCCTTACCAAGTTTTTATCCCACTGGGTTTTTCTTGGTAAGGTTTTTAATGAGGCAATCATGTAGATATGTATTACTGAATTCCATAAGTGAAAAATAAATAAATAAATAAAAAATGTTCGTTCTCTTTATTCATTTCAAATCCTAATAATTGTTTGTTCTCTTTATTCATTTTAAATTCTAAACTCTATACCCTAAATCCAAAAAAAAGTAATTTGGAAAAAAAAAATTGGACCAAAAAACTAACCCGCCGGACCAGGCCCGTTAGGCCTAGCCCGGCCAGCCCGCCAGAGGGGCCCGGCGGGCCGGCCTGGGACGGCCCGCCTGAGGCAGGCCGGCGTGCCGTGCAGGGCCTGCTTCTCTGGAAACATGTCGGCCCGGCCCGGCTCGGCCTGTTTCCAGAAATGGACTGCCCAGGCCGTCCCTAATGGGCCGGGCCAGTCCATTTTTACACCTTTACATGAACCCGAACCTAACCCGTTAACTTAATGGGTTGAAATATACAAACCTAAAACTATTTGTTAAATTATTAGGAAACCTGACCCAGTCCGTTGCAAATTATTATTTGAGATTTATTAAAAAATTAAAAATAAATAGTATTGAAGTATGATTAAACTTATACAATCAAGTTCACCGTTAAAACTTCTAAAATTAAAATCCACTTTAGGTACCAATAATCTATTGGAAATATCTAATTTAAAAAATTAACAAGTCAAAAAAAAAATTGAAAACGAAATCTTCCACTAATCTGCCTCCTGAATCTTCCATATGCTCGATTGGAAATCTCAATCCTCGTTTAAAAGGTTAAATTACTTGTATTAGAATCTTAGATGTTAAGAAAATATAATTTTTTATATATAAATTTCATTACTTGATTATGTAAAAATTTGTTTAATAACTTTCATAATTTTTTTTTTTAAAATCTTTATATTAATGGGTTATCAAATTAACGGTTTTTTAATGGTGAACTCAAAACCGACCCATTATATTTCGTGTCTTAATGAGTTGACCCATTAAAAACCGATCCGATAAACTAAACCCACCAACCGCTATTTTCGAATGGGTTTGGATCGTGTAAAATTTTGTTAGGTCTACTATAATATTTATTGGTGGAAAGAGTTATCAATACTAGTTGACATTTTTAGGAGAGTTTCTAAAATTAAAAACTCAATTCCATATTCTCTAAAAAAAAAATTCATATCATCTTCATATTAAGGTTAAATAATTCCATTAGAGAAAGTTTTTCAACTTTTTATCTATTTATCCTATATGTCAAACAATTTTTTTCTAATACATATTTGTATACGGAAGATGTTCTATAATGAAACGGTGGTAGATGCAACGAACGACGGTGCATTTATAACACAATGTCCACTTTTGTCTTGTAACAACAAAGGATCCTAATTTATGGGCTCCATTTAGATTTACATATGTTCAAAGTTTCAATAGTAATTCTGTCATCTTCTTCTTTCGCTTGCTTCTCTTCTGTTTTGTACATTACACTAGTTTTATAAATTGAAAAGGGACAATTTTTATTTATTTTTTATTTGAATTTGATGATTTTATTATTTCTTAAACAAATTTATATAAATTTTCTTTTTCCCTTTTTACTGCAACTGAAAGATCGTATATACAAACCAAAATGTCAAATATACGTGTGATTTAATTATAATTTGTGTTCCCGTAATTATATGAAATCTTACAGATTAATCCAGTTAGTATTAAAACAAATTACATAGATTAATTTTTTCCTTTGGATTCTGATTCTTTCATTGAAAAAAGTTTTTGATAAATTCAATTGATATTATTGATGAATTTTAATAATATTACGTACGAATTTCAAAAACTTTATAATTACATGTTTTTGACAAACACTGAAATATAATTACGTACTTACATAGCACCTGCCACAAGTAAGTTTGAGTACCGGATTACCTTTACCTTCTGCCGGTAAGAGAAAGTGTCAATTATTGCAAGAATACTTGAAAACATTTTCTGGGATGATATATATATATACACCCTACTTTTGATTTATATTTTTTTCTAACAATTGATTTATATGTTTTCAAAGTGGAATTTATCTCTCTTTTTTTTAGGACCCTTAATTTTTGTTAGGGTTCTGACCTCCAATTTTTTATATGTATATTCTTAGTTTTATGAAAAAAATAGGATAATTTATAATTCTGATTGATGATGGTTTTTGCTTTCCAGCTAAAAGAGTATATATTCTCGAGCCTAATCTAATTTTTAAAAAATTATGGATAATAATGATTTTAGGAAAGGCAAGAGTGATCGATGTGAATGTATATTATTCTATGGCACTATGGAAGAAAGGAAAAAGTGACTAATAGCTTTTCTTCCAAAATATTGTTTCTTCCATTTCCAAAGAAGACCTTTCGATTTTCATAAACGACATGCGTTGGTTATATATTTAGTTTTAATGAAGTTAAATGATTGAAATATATGGTGGAAAAGTATAAGAATTTATGATCAATGGGATATTTATAGTGGATAGCATTTAATTTCCAAATATTATTATACAGGCAACTAACAAACCATTAAGTCATCGAACTGAAAAAAAAAATACATCAAAGGATTATGTTAGCATTGTAAATATTGTCACCCGGCCTCTATATCCACCGACCACCATATTACATATTTTTAAAATGAAAAAATATATATATATATTCAAGCATTTTAATTTGGTGAATTTTTAAAGGATACAGTGTGAAGGCATTAAGGGAGAGATTGGAATCACTAAATTTCAAATCATATTTTAAAGATAAAGAAAAAACTTTGTCCCCTTAAAAATTGACACTGTGTTTATGTTAATTATAATTTTTCTGCTCCAACCTTCAATAATATTTTGTATTCAGGGAATTTGATGAGACAAACAAATTAAAAGACATGTAGCATCTGGTATTCACTGTGAGGAATGATGATCTACCTTATGTTCAAACAATTCTAAAAAAAAAAATACATGTCGTGGATGGCTTGAATTGGTTGATATACAAGTGGAAGATTCACCACCTATATACATCTAAGGCAATTCATTTTTGTTGCACATTAGTTGACAATTGATATTACATGTCGGAAAATGTACCAAAACTGGTTTATGGTTAATTCCTCTATTTATATGGAAGCTAGGATGATTACTCAATCATAACCTCCATATAAAATCCTAATTATTATTACTGTACTGTCGTCGAGAGAATTGTCAGACACGTTGAAATATTACTTAACATTTAGATTTTAACCTATTTCTTTGACCTTGACCTATTTGGATCCTCCTTATTCAATAAAAACGCTGAGAACTTTATACAACAATAACAAAAGTATATTTCTGAAGTTAGATATCTTCCCATGCAGATAAAAACCTCTAGACCATTTAGTACAAGTATATTAATCTAGAGGTATTGAAGATTTTCATGAGAATGGAATTAGACAGCAACACTAATTCGATTATTGGAACAATTAAAATGCCCCACACTTAGGAAAATGTTCGCGCCAAAGTAATAATTAGTAAGTACTAATTATGATTACTAATCATTCAGTTTAAGAATTCTCTTAAACAAAGTTTGGTATGATTACACATATTCCCTTATATTAAAAACAAGAATACTAATAAGTGTATATGATGCGGTGGGCCAACATTAATTATTGTTTACAAACTTCTTTAAGATCGTAAATAAGATTACACTTAGGTGGCGTTTGGTTACCATGGTGGAATGAGAATTGGAATGGTAATGAGAATGAGAATGAGGATGAGGATGAGGATGAGGATGAGGATGAGGATGAGAATTGGAATGAGAATGAGAATTGGAATGAGAATGAGAATTGGAATGGAAATGAATGGGAAACTGATTTCTTTGTTTGGTTGGAACTTTAGAATCAATATCTGAATCAGTAATATTTTGTTTGGTTAACAACTGAAAGAAATGCACAAGTTATAAAATAAACAACACAACAAAAATGAATTAAACTTTTTCTTTTATTTATTTCATAAATCCATTTACAAATTACATCTTTAGGGCATAAACCCCAACAATCTCCCAATTGCACTAAAGCATGTGAGGCATGTCTCGTAACCCTAGACCATCTAGGTGACCCGAAAACACTTTAGCCGGTAATGTATTCGTAAATGGATCAGCATGATTGTCTTGTGAGGCTATCTTGGTGACAATCACATCTCCTCTCTGTACTATCTCTCTGTTGAGATGATACTTTCTCTCTATATGCTTCCCTCTCTTGTGGCTTCTTGGTTCTTTGGAATTAGCCACAGCACCACTGTTATCACAATAAAGTGTGATGGGTTTATCCAGGTCTGGAACAACTTCCAGATCACTCAAGAACTTACGGAGCCAAACAACCTCTTTAGCAGCTTCACAAACAGCTACATATTCGGCTTCCATTGTGGAGTCAGCAATGCAAGATTGCTTGATACTTCTCCACACAATGGCTCCACCACCCAGGGTGAATACTGATCCAGATGTGGATTTTCTAAAATCCTTATCTGACTGAAAATCAAAATTCATGTATCCTAACGGGATCAAATATTGTCAGGAATACACTAGCATATAATTTCTCGTTCTCCGAAGATACTTGAGAATAGTCTTGACAGCAACCCAATGATCTAATCCTGGGTTGAACTGGTATCTGCTGACTACTTCCACTGCATAGCAGATGTCCGGTCTCGTGCATAACATAGCATACATGAGACTACCTACTGCTGATGCATAGGGAACACGTCTCATATCCTCAACTTCTTGAGGTGTCTTAGGACACTGTTCCTTAGACAAGTGAACTCCATGTCTGGAAGGTAAATTACCTTTCTTGGAGTTCTACATCGAAAATCGCATAAGAATCTTGTCGATATATGATGCTTGAGATAGTGATATAAGTTTGTTCTTACGATCCCTTATAAGTTGGATCCCTAGAACATAACTTGCCTCTCCCAAATATTTCATTTGGAGTTGGCTAGCCAGTCATCCCTTTACATCAGACAACACTCCCACATCATTCCCAATGAATAGGATATCATCTACGTATAAGACCAAGAAAACTACTTTTTTATCAATGATGCGCTTGTGGACACAATGCTCGTCGACGTTCTGCTCGAAGCCATAGGTTTTGATCACATCATCAAACCTAATGTTCCAATATCTAGATGTTTTCTTAAGTCCATAGATGGACCTTTGCAGCTTGCAAACCTTTTTCTCTTGATCTGGAGACACGAATCCCTCTGGTTGCATCATATAGATGCTCTCATCAAGATTGTCATTCAAGAATGCAGTCTTGATGTCCATTTGCCAAATTTCATAATCGAAATAGGCAACAATGGATAAGAGAATCCAAATAGACTTAAACATGGCTACTGGCGAGAAGGTCTCTTCATAATCGACCCCTTATTTCTGGGTATAAACCTTGGCCACTAGCCTTGCCTTGAAGGTCTCTACCTTCCCGTCTACTACTCTCTTTCTCTTGTAGATCCACTTACACCCCATGGTATCCGGTAAGTCTACAAGATCCCAGACTAAGTTAGAGTACATGGACTCCATCTGGAGATTCATGGCTTTAAGCCATTCCTCTTTATCAGGATCTTCCATTACATTCTTAAATATCAATGGATCATCCATACTATCAGCAGAGACAACACCTTGTCCCTCACCTATAGCTAAATAGCGTTCAGGTTGTCTCACAACCCTCTCACTACGTCTAGGTGGTAGTGTCTTGATCAGGAACCATCTGACTCTCAGATGTTTGTGGATCAACAACTCTTGTTGATGAAGCACTAGTCTCACCGGGCTCCAACTCATTTAATACAATATTGGAACGAGGTTTATGGTCACTAATGTAATTATCCTCAAGAAACGTTACATCTGTCTATACAAATACTTTGTTATTTTTGGGACTTTAGAAGTGTCCACCTCTGGTCTCCTTGGAGTATCCTACAAACAGGCAGACAATAGACTTGGAGTCTAGCTTTCCAGTTATGTTCTTCAGCACGTGTACTGGACACCCCCATATGCGAAAATGTCACAAACTAGCTTTACGACCATTCCACAACTCTAGAGGAGTCTTAGAAACAGATTTGGATGGCCCCACATTCAAAATGTATGCCGCTATTTGTAACGTATATCCCAGAAGGAATTTGGAAATGATGAGAAACTAATCATAGATCTCACCATTTCCATTAAGGTTCTATTTCTCCTCTTCGCTACACCATTTTGCTGAGGTGTACTGGGAGCTGTAAGTTGGGAAACTATCCCATACTCGACCATGAAGTCTTCAAACTCTTGGTCAATGTACTCACCTCCACGATCCGATCGTAGTGACTTGATAGTCCTACCTAATTGATTATCAACTTCAGCTCAGAATTCTTTGAACTTTTCAAATGTTTCTGACTTTCGTTACATCAGGTAGATGTATCCGTATCTTGAGTAGTCATCTATAAAGGTGACATAATATTCATAACTACCCCTAGCTTTAACATTTATCGATCCGCAGACGTCTGTATGTATAAGCCCTAGCGGTTATTTAGCTCTAAGTTTTTCCAGTAAAAGGTCTTAGTCATCTTACCTTCCAAACAAGATTCGTAGACAGGTAAGGTGTCAACCTTTAACTTACTTAAAGGTCCGCTTTTTACTAATCTGTCTATCCGGTCAAGGTTGATATGACCAAGCCTTAGTTGCCAGAGATACGTGTCATTATCTGGAGAAATCTTATGTCGTTTAGTTTTTATTTTTTCAACCTTAAACATTTCGGTGTTGAGCAGTGTAGTATGTGTTAACGGTCTTAACACATATAAATTGTTTTCATTAATTCCTGAACAATTATTCAGACCATTCTTTCCAATAATAACAGACTTATTATTAAAAGAAACAGAATATTTCTGTTCTAACAACTTAGAAACGGAAATCAAATTCCATGTAAATCCAGGAATATAAAAAACATTGTTTAATAATAATAAACTATTATTATTACAAAATTGCAATCTTATTGCTCCCACTGCTTTGGCCGATACGATATCCCCCGACCCCACACGTATTGAGAAGGCTCCCTCCTCTAGCTGTGTCCAAGAATCAGTCTATTGCAAATAAGAACAAACATGATTAGTGACCCACAAATCAACTATCCAGGGTGAAGAATCATCTTCCACTAAACAAGATTCAGGAACAAGTAAATCATATTTACCTTTCATCTTTTTCTTCTTGGAAACCTCCTCCATATACTGAGGACAGTTTCTCTTCCAGTGCCCGACCTTATTACAATGGAAACATTTTCCTTTGTCTTGGTCAGCAAAGGTGCCCTTCTTTTTGCTTTGGGCTTTCTTGGGTTTGGGCTTTCCTTTTGTCTTCCCAACGGATCTTTTCCTCTTCTTGTTATTAGAGGAAGATGGTTCGGTAACATTTGCCTCACCGGTCTTACCTTTGTTGTCCTTAATCAAGGACTCAAAGGTAACGATCTCATTGAGCAACTGTGTAAGACTGAACTTTAACTTGTTCATCCCGTAGTTGTTTTTAAACTGAACGAAACTCTTCGGAAGAGTCGTCAGTATGATGCTCACCTGACTGGGTTCGTCAATGGCCCCGCCATTGACTTCTGCCGTGTTGAAGTATGACATCATGCTCAGGACATGTTCCCGAACTGACGTTCCTTCCTTCATGCGAGCGAGCATAGCGAAACGAACAGCTTTATGTCGCTTTTGCTCGGAGGGCTGCCTGAACATAGCTTGCAATGACTTCATGATTTCGAATGCTGAAGTCATTTCTTCGTGCTTTGTGACAAGCACATCTGTCATAGATGCCAACGGATATGTTTGGGACTTCTCATCAGATGAGACCCATCGCTGGTATGCCTCACGAACAGTTCGTGTGGCATTGGCAGTAGGCGTTGAAGGACATTCCTCCGTAAGCACAAACTTGAGGTCTTTGGTGAACAAAATTGCATTAATATAAAGTTTCCACTTTGTGTAGTTATCACCAGTTAATTTGTCGTTTTTGAGAATTTGAAGTAATGCATAAGACATTGTTGAAATAAATAAAACATTCATTCAGTCATTTATTTAAAACAAGTGCGGGTGCTTTGGTATAAATTTAAACATTATGCATTAACATGTTTAACGAACTAGAACTACCCTAAAAAATAGTTATTATACCACGACAATCCAACATACCACAAAAAAGTGCCGCCTTAGGGTCGGTCAAATCTTTGCATGTTGGATCGAGACATTCTCAATCAAATGATATTCTAGAATAACTCTTATTCCATATCATTCAACCATCGTTTATTCAGTCAGGTTTTTAATTAACAAACTTAATCAAAACCTTCGTGAGTGTAACCCACCATTTCATATCTCACGAGCTTAACTCGAAAATTGCCGCCTTAGGGTCGGTCAATCCCGAAATACCCTCAGAAATCCTATCCATTAGGAAGTCAACCTTAGTATTGACCTATATGGAAACCCTCCTTAGGGAATACGAAAGCAAAGTCGTCACGAGGCCCCACTCGGATCTCATGGTGTTGAACTAATGATGGAGACCGCGGGATATATATGTTATATATCCCTCTCCCACTCACTATTTTAAAACTAGGGTACACCTAGACTCTACAGGATCAAACGGCTAACTTTAATCAAGTTATCTAGTACATTAACTAATTCATTATTAGAAACAAGTTCTAATTAACTAATAAATTATTAATGATTTTTAACAATAAAAATCTAATCTATTAGTGAAGAATCTAAGTATTTGTAAACTATTTACTTAACTCAGATTATTATGAAAGTGTTTACCAAGTTTTAACTATTAAAACTCTAACACAATATTCGGTTCATTTATAATTAGGCAATTAATCAAATTAATCCTAATTACTATAAATAACCCTATTACTCTAACTTATTAAACTATTTAATAACTAGATTAATATTAATGAGAATTACCAAGTTTTTTTAACAATTAAAAAACTAATCTCATTTTCATAGCCAATTTATGTATTTACCCATTTTAATCACATTAAAAAAAAATACATAAAATATCAGGCTATGATACACGTATGACATATCAAATATATTTGTGTATGCACATCTAATCTAAATGACATACGTATGCATGACAATGCTTTTTATCATCACATAATAAAAAGCATACATAAATTGACCGAGTACTGTGGATTATTTAACCTAAAAAAAATAGAATCTAAAATTACAAAAATACCCCCAAGGCATTCCTTGGTCTTCTTGTAATTTTCAAGTCTTCCAATCTCCTCAGGTCACCTCGATTCATCTCATAAATCTTTCTTCACGATTTTTCTAGGTCTTCAACATAGGTTACAAATTATTTTTATTTTTTTTACAATACAATAATAGTTAAAAAAAATATAATTAAAAAAAAATATACAACTCATAAACCCTAAACCCACGGTACCATATAATTAACGATCAATCATGTTTTTGTATATTAATATATATATATATATATATATATATATATATATATACATACAAAAACATCATACAGTCAATTTAAATCGTGCTTACACAATCATACATACAGGAGCATCGAAAACAATTTCCAGTTTCGAAAATAAAATTGGCTCTGATACCAATTGTTGGAACCTCATTCACCGGTCACGCAGCGGAAATAAGTTTTAAAAACTTTTATACAGATCGTAATCTATATCTAGGACCAGTGAACTTTTTATCGTAATTATTTTCGGAACAAATACATATAAAAATTATTACACTAATAAAATATATATGTAAATACAGGAAATTGTAATCAATAATAAAAAAGAAAAAAAAAATAGAACCATACCAACGTTTGGAGGCTCCTTCACTTTTCAATTTGCTCTTGGTTTGTACCACTGATCTTCCTAGCTATTCCCGGGACTGGTAACTGCGTGTGGACGCGTCACAGTTCTCAGGAACTTAGGATGAAGGGTGTAGAGAAAAACGAATGGAGAAACTATTTCTTCTTAAAAAAAAACTACCTAGAACAATTCTAGCAGTTAAAAAAATAATAGTTATATTTTTTTTTCTTGGTGCAATCACTTGCACACTACACTTTTGTTTTTCTTTTGTACTTATGACAAAAACAAAAACCACTTTTTTGTCTCTTATACAAAACCAAAAACAAAAACCATATCTTTCTTTTGTTTTGATATATAAGGGTTGTGCGTGAAAATACACAGCACCCTTTTTTTTATTTTTTTTTAAATAATATATATAACATATATAAATTTTAAAAAAAAAAAAAATCAAATCTAATTTGATTTTTGAAAAACTTTCAAATAAAAAAAATATCACATATTTTTTATTTGATTTTAATTTTGAATTCAAACTATTTAAATTCAAAAATAAAATATTTAATTTAATAAAATAAAATAATCACATTATCTTATTTTATTCAAAAATAAATATCAACATACACCCTCCATTTAGTGATTAATATTATAATTAAATAATCTCATTATTTAAGTTATTTAATCAACATTATCCATTAATTAAATAATCTCATTATTCAATTATTTCCATAATAAATATGTGTCACTTTCGTAACACAATTGATTGGACAATCCAATTAATTAACCGTGACCCTTGTTACCTAAATCGATCAGGCTGGCAAGGGGACTTAATGGACCCACAGTATTTTGAGCTCCAATAATCCTCGGAATCATTAATTAAACTCTTTAATTAATATTCCTCGATTATTAACTCCGGTGTTATTCCACAAAAAACTCGAAGCTGCACTCTCTCAACTGCAAACGTTTTTACATAGACCGATACAACTCGGTGTCCATCGATATAGCTATTACATATGATGTGATCCTCCGCGGTAGTTCATAATTAGAGATGGGTCAGAATGTCCGTTATACCCCTCTAATTACATTTATCTTTTAAGTACCATTGATTCTCTAATGAACAATAAATCATATTTCCTCACGGAATTAGGAGAGCGCTCATATTATCTAAGCCCCGAATCAACCCTTAAAGGAACTACCATCTACTTCTCACAAGAAGGAGTGGATTCCACTATTGTGTACAAACATTCCCAGCCACAAGCCAAACCACAATCCCAACATACGGAGTATATTGATTAGGAAATGCATCTGACCTCACTCATGGTATATCAAAGACCACGATTTAACCTTAAGGAGTCGATAAGACACACAGGATTAAGATCACCCACATATAGCCTTCATTAGTTGATATATATGAATCTCATCGGTAAACGGATCTTGGTGTGAGATTCATATAGATCATGACCCAGTCCTATATGATCACATCATACAATGTGCCTCCATTTCCATATCTTATATGAATGATTCAGGATAGAAGCACTGTACATTACGGAATGGACCTCAACTATAGATTAACAAATAAAGTACCTAGCTTTATTTGCTATCTATGGACTCTTTAGATTGCACGTCTCTTACTGTATTCATCCGTATATGACATTCATATACATAGTTCGAGATTATATCCGGCAATCCAGGATGTTAATATGTATACAAATTTATAAAATAAATAACATAACAAGAATGAATTGAAATTTTCTTTTTATTTACTTCATAAATCCATTTACAAATTACATGCTTAGGGTATAAAACCCAACAATTAATCACTAAATGGAGGGTGTATGTTGATATTTATTTTTGAAAAAAAAAAAGATAATATGATTATTTTATTTTATTAAATTAAGTATTTAATTTTTGAATTTAAGTTGTTTGAATTCAAAATTAAAATCAAATAAAAGATGAGTTTTTTTTTATTTGGAAGGTTTAAAAAATCAAATTAGATTTGATTAATTTTTTAAAATATATATATATATATATATATATATATATATATATATATGTGATATATATATATATATATATGTGATATATATTATTTAAAAAGAAAAAAAAGAAAAAAAAAGAAAAGGGTGTTGTGCGTGAAAACGCACGGCTTTTATATATATACATTGACAAAAAAGCAAAAAGGTTGGTTTTGTTTTTATCACACACATCAACCAATTTTTTTTGGCTTTTATGCAAAAAGAGGTTTGCGAGAGATTTTTTTTCTTAAAAAAAAAAATTAATGTGTATGTGAGATCAATACACCAAAAAGAGAGAAAAGTGTGCAGGTGTTGTATACTTATATCAAAAGAAAGAGTTTCTTCTTCTTCTCTCTTTTACATCCTCCATTCTAGTTCCTGAGTTCGTGACGCGCCCACACGCAGTTACCAGTCGCGGGATATAGCGAGGAAGATCAGTGGTACAGACCAGGAGCAAATCGAAAAGTGAAGGAGCCTCCAAACGTTGGTATGGTTATATTTTTTTTCTTTTTTGTATTATTGATTATAATTTTCTGTATTTACATATATATTTTATTAGTGTAATAATTTTTATATGTATTTATTCCGAAAATAATTACGATCAAAAGTTCACTAGTCTCAGATACAGATTACGATCTGTATAAAAAAAATTAAAACCCATTTTCGCTGTGTGACTGGTGAACGGGGTTTCAACAGGTTTTAGGCCCACCTGGGGGTGATAGTTTTAAGAGAGCTGGGTCTGAAGTTAAGAGTGGTTTCACCGATGGTTATAAGAAACAAAGGGTTGATTCGATGTTGACTAGGGAAGGGGAAGATTCAACGGCCGACCGGTCTCAATCGGCCCGTCGATCTCAATGAAGTGTGTTGCTTGGAACGTCAAGGGATTGGGAAATTACAGGGCGTTCCATGGGATGGAGGATTTGAAGCAAAGCTTCGATCCGGATATTGTTTTCCTATCGAAAACAAAGGCTGAGAATTCTACTATAGAAAGTTGTAGAGTGTGGTTGGGGTTTTGCCCGTAAGTTGTCGATTGATAGATATGGGAGAAGTGGGGGGTTAGGTTTGTTTTGGTCTAAAAAAGTTGATATGGAGCTGCTTTCTTACTCTAGGTTTCACATTGATGTTAAGGTGATTTCTTACAGGTCTAAAATTTAGAGATTAACAGGGGTCTATGAAGACCCTGATCCAGAGCAAAGGCATCATTCGAGGTCTCACTTGCGATGCCTTCAGGGCTTTTCTGATTTGCCTTAGATATGTTTTGGAGACTTTAATGAAATTCTTGTGGATATGGAGAAGCATGGGAGTCTTCCTTGCCCTAGGCAGATGATGGACAACTTTCGTGATGCATTAGATGATTATGGTTTACAGGATTTGGGTTTCTCGGGTCCTTGTTTCACTTGGTCCAATAAAAGAGGTTGAGGTTGTATTTTGGAAAGACTTGATAGAGGGGTTTGTTTCTTATATGGAAGAATTTATTCAATTTCTCTTTCGTTCAGAACCTTAACTTCTGGTCCTCTGATCATAGAGCCATTCTTGTCAATGTGTTGGATGTGCAAGTGCCGAGTGTTGGGATTATGCTCGATAGCAAGAGTGTAATAATATAATTGACAATCGTTTCATATTAATAAAGTGATTTCTAGTTTAACAAATCTTATACCATTTATAGTTTAATTATTATAATTGTCAAAAGTAAATAATCATAATGTCAAAAGATTATGAGAAAAGAAGAATTGTTCATACATCTAGATATGTATGAGGTAGACACAATTCTTTAGTTAGTCTTGAATAATATTCACAACTTAAGATAAAAGGTTGGGCGCCTTTATCTTGTCAAAGTTGTAGATTCTTTTGCTAGGATTTGAATAGGATCAACTGTGTTATGATGAGTCTAAAATCATCAAAGTGAGGTGTCTTTGGGAAAAAGAATCTAGTGCACTGGGTGCATTGAATAGGATCACAATGAAATACTTTATCTAGAACCGTCAACGGATAAAAGTTTTTGTTTGAAGACAATCGGAGAGTCTATCTCAATCCTGAGATAAATGATGGACTTATGGTTGCAAGTGTTATCATTTGAGCTATCAATGAGTACGATTATATAGCATAGTCTATCATCGATAGTTTGATGGTATTCATTTGTTAATCGATAGAGGACTTCATTTATAGATATGGACATCGTGGCTCCATTTATTAAATGAGAGTAGAATATCATCATATGGATGTTTTGATGTATTGAATATAGTATAATTAATATTAAAGACTATATTTGATAAGTAGATAAATGAAAGGAATTATTTATCTAATCAGATTAGAAAATCTTTAATATGGTTACAAATACACTATTGAGTTGGATTAGGAGTCTTGGTGTAGGATAGAATTCCTTTTTGAAAAGGATTCTTAACCACTAAGTAAATCTATCTAAGGAAAGGATTCTTAACTACCAAGTAAATCCTTCTTAGGAAAATAATTAAGTCTCCTAATTATATTCTATGAAATTTCGGCGCTATGTATATATAAGATGAGGATAGAATTTCTTTTAGATAAGGATTCTTAACTACCAAATAAATCCACCTAAGGAAAGGATTCTTGTCAACCAGGTAAATCCTTCTTAGAAGAGGACTTATGATCCTATATATATATATATATATATATATATATATATATATATATATATATAGGTTTGGAAATTTCGGCCAGCTCTAATTAATTCCAAGAATTAATTTTGGCCAAGCTTGGGACTTTCTAAAGAGAGAATTCTGCCAAGCAAGTGAGAATTTTAAGGGAGAAAAATTTTGCTTTTTACTCTGGAAAAAATTCGACCAACTCATAGAGATAATGTGAATTCGGCCAAGAAGAGAAAAGGGGGAACGTTTTTATTTTCGATAGTACACTAGTATCCTTTACATCAAAAGGGTTTTGTGTACAACATCGAATCAAGGTTCACGTGAGTTTCAATCAAATTGATTGATAATTTACAAGTGACCGAACGTTCTTGAATTTTCTTTTGGAGGATTATTATGACTAACAAGGAACAAGATTTTGTTTGTTTCCATCCTAAGTTATATAAGATAAAGAAAGGGATCCCGCACTCCTAGGTGATTCACGTTCGTGATTAGATTGGAAAATCTTACGGAATCAATTTGACGCTTGTTCAATCATCATGAGAAAAAGGTACGACACTTTTTATATACATCAATTAATATAGTGTTAAGGTTCTCGTTGCGTAAAAGGGAAAAAAATATATTTATACGCAAACCCTAATTTTATTAAATTTTCTCACGCATCCATTGCGCGCGTGTTTTTTCCCTACACCGAGTTCCTAGCCTAATAGGTGTCAGAGATTCTTCAACGAAGCTTGTTGGGCGGACAGAGCGGAATGTGGGGATTTAGTTAAAAAAAGGTTGGGATTTGGTTGAAAACATTTCCGTTGGGTTGAGTGGGATGAATGAGGTCAATGAAAGGATATCTAGGCGTGCTTGGCATCTTTCTAGATGGAATGCGGCCAACCGTAAGGAGTTACGGTGTGATATTAAGCTGAAGAAAAAAGAGTTGGCAGAGGCTTCTTCATTGATCAGTTTTGGTTCGTAGAGGTTGATTAATGGTCTTGAGAGTCAGCTTGATAAGTTGTTAGAACAAGAGGAGAAGTTTTGGAAATAGAGGTCTAGGAAAGAGTGGCTCAAAAGTGGGGACCGAAATACCTAATTCTTCCATTTGAAAGCTTCTGAGCGAAGGAGGAAAAACTGTATTCTTAAACTTTTGGATTCTAGTGGGGATATACACACTGATGATGATGGCATTCAACAGGTAGTGCTTGATTATTTTTCTATGTTATTTCAGCCCTCCTATCCTTCTAGTGAGCAGTGGGAGGAAATGATTGCCTCGGTTCCGAGAAGGTTATCCAATTCTAATAGTGACCTTCTTGACTGGCCTTTCTCGACTGAGGAGGTGAAAAAGGTTGTCTTTGATATGGCTCCTAGGAAGGCCCTGGGTGTTGACGGTATACCGACTCTTTTTTATCAACGTCACTAGGAGACGGTAGAAGTCAAGATTACTCAGGCTTGTCTGAATTGTTTGAATAATGGTGGTAAGCTGGATGAGGTAAACAAAACTCTAATCACTCTGATCCTGAAGGTTCCTCATGCCATTCTTTTGTCTGACTTTAGGCCAATTAGCTTATGCAACGTGATCTATAAAATTATGGCTAAGTTTCTAGCAAATCTATTCCGTTTAGTGTTGGATGAGGTTATTTCATATGCTCATAGTGCATTCGTTCCTAGTAGACTCATTTCAGATAATGCGATCATTGATTTCGAGTGTCTTCACGGTCTTCGGTCTAGAATTAGTAAGAAGAGTTCTATAGCTTTGAAGTTAGACATGTCCAAGGCTTACGATCGGGTCGAGTGGAATTTTATTTCTGAATTAATGCTGAAGTTGGGTTTCTCGTTGGCTTAGGTTGATCGAATTATGAGGTGTGTCTCTTCTATCAACTTCTCCATCCACATCAATGGTAAAGTCTGCAGTAATCTGAAGCCTTCTAGGGGTCTTAGACAAGGTGATCCTCTATCTCCCTGCCTATTTTTGATTTGTGTTGAAGGGCTCTCAAGTTTGATCGATGTTGTTGTTTCTGTTTCCTGCTATATCCCATTTATTCTTTGCTGACGATAGCTTGATCTTTGCTAAAGCTTTGAGGGATGAGTGTCTTGTGATTCGTCATTGTCTGGAGGTGTATGCTCGGGCTTCCGGTCAAGTCATTAACTTCAGAAAGTCTGCTATTTCTGTTAGTCGGTCGGTTCCTACAGATGCTGGTCATGAGTTGGCCCGGATTGTGGGGGTTAATTTTGTGAGTTGCCATGAGAAATATTTGGGCCTTATGTGGTTCACTAGTAGAAATAAAAAACAGGTGTTTGCTAGTATTAAGGATAGGATTTGGCTCAAGCTGCAAGGTTGGCAAAGCCGTCTCTTTCGGCTGGGGGTAAAGAGGTTTTGTAAAAGTTATTGTTCAGGCTATTCCTACATATTCAATGTCTCTCTTTAGGCTTCCTAAAGGTCTGATTGTTGATATTAATATGATGTGCACTCACTTTTGGTGGGGCAGATCGAATTCCGGTAACAAACTGCATTGGGCTCTTGGTCTAAATTGTGCAATAATAAGGCGATAGGTGGGTTCGGTTTTCGAGACCTCACCATCTTTAATCAAGCCATGCTTGCGAAACAATGTTAGCGGTTAGTCTCGAATCCTTTCTTTTTGGCAGTTAGGGTGATTAAAGGAAGATATTTTCCTACTGGATCCTTCCTCAAGCTGACAATTACCCTGCTGGTTCTTATCTCTAAATGAGTCTCTTATAGGGTCGTGAATTAGTGGAGGTTGGGTCGAGATGGCGGGTGGGCTCTCGGTCTTCAATCAGAATCTATGGTGAGAGATGGATTCGGCGGCCTCATTCTTTCTTTATTCAATCTCAGCCGATTCTTGGAGCTTCCTCTTTGGTTAACAGTCTTTTTTATCCCTCAGGGGCCTGGAATGTTCCTTTAAACTCCTCTTCTTTCTCTAGTGAAGAGTCTGAAGCTATCCTTAGCATCCCTCGTGGGTCTTTTTTTTGGAGGATTCATGGTTTTGGCATTATGAGAATGATGTTGTCTATTATGTTAAAAGTGGGTACCAGTTGGGAAAATTGCTTATAGGCAGGTATGATGCTTCAGTGGCTACTCATAATGTGTTGTGGTGGAAGGCTTTGTGGAAGCTTGGGATCCCTCCGAAAATTAGAACCTTCATTTGGAAGTGTTGTCACCATTGGATTCCCACTAAACTTAATCTGTCGGTCGGAGAGTTTCAGGTGAGGTGTTTTGTCCTATTTGTCTTAGATATCCCGAATCTACTACTCATGCTCTTTGGGGTTGCAAAGGGGTATGGGCGGTGAGGTCTTTTTTTAACTGTCGGGCTTTTGGAGACCATCTCCATTTTCAAGACCTGATGATGTTCATTTTTCGTTCCCTCAAAACCTAGGAATTGGAACTTCTTTGTGTCATTCTCTGGCGTTTTTGGTTTTGGAGGAATTAGGTGGTGCATTTCCCTAACAAGTTGCGTGATGAGGATGTGATATCTTAGTCTATTAGTTTTCTGGATGATTTTCGTTTTGCTCAGTTTCAGGGCCTTTCTATCTCTCAGAGTTTTGTCAAGATTGGGTTTAGGTGGTGTAAGCCTGATGTTGGTATTTACAAGATTAATACCAATGCCGCAATTAATGGTTTGGATCAGAAAGTTGGTCTGGGGTTTCTTATCAGAAACTCCTCTCCGCAGGTGTTGCTTTCCTCTGTGCCCCCCCCACCACCCCACCCCCTCCCCCCCCCCCCCCCCCCCCCCCCCACAAAGTTGCTGAAGCTTCTACTATTTTGATAGGGATGTGTGTGGCGATGGACATTGATCTTATCCCGACTGTGCTGGAAAGTGATGTGAAGTGGGTGGTCTATACGATCAACGATAGTCGTCCTTCTTGTATTGACATTGGTATCATTTTAAGGGATATTGTTAGCATTATGACATAGTTTTCTCTCTATTTCTTTAGTTCCTAGGTCAGCCAATAAGGCGGCCCATGCTCTAGCTAAGTAGGCTTTGTTGTCTGATAGGTCTTTCATTTAGAAGGAGGATTTCCCTCACAGTATTATGTCTGTAATCCAAGAAGATTCTCTTCCTTAGTTCTTTCTCTATAAAGTCCATTTTCACAAAAAATGAAAAGAAAAAAAAAAGTCTATGTAAATATTTTCAACGAGTTTTGTAACCCTTTATACAGTCACCACTCACATTGAACCAATAACCACCAAAGCATAACCACCTTAAACAAAGTTAATTTTAAGGGTTCATGTCTAACTGACAGAAACTATTGTAATATTAAAAATAAAAATCAATTAAAAGTAGTTATAATCATAATAAAAAATGGTTCAATTTATATTGCACAAATTAATTTAATTTAAATACTAAACAATTATATTACAAATGAGAAATTATTCCATCGTGTTAGGTTGATCCTGTTCTTTCCCGTTGTCTTTTTTAATTTTTTACTGCGTACAGACAATTCTCTTCCACTTAGTCACAAGAATAATGCTGGAAGGATTAAATTATCACCAACAAAATCACATAACGACAACAATGCAAATCCACGTAGCCGAAGATTCTCAACACACCAAAATTAATTAACATAATTATATATTAACCCAAAAAAAAGGAGAGAATCCGAGAACACACTATGCCGATTTAATAATAAATTATTTCAACTTCATTTTAATTATGCGGTGTTTATGAATACAAAATAATTTGAAGTTTTGGCCTACTCCCGACACACATGTACAAGTAAATCGAAATCAAAATACGATATAAAAACGACAAACGACGTGGATATGTGAGCTTGTTGTCGTTTTAAATCTGATAAATTTAGGCATGCATTATATTTTCTTGGCTGATCCGACTCTATTATTACTGTATCTTTTTCCATTATCAATGTTAATTTGATTATATATTTAAGAGTAAATTACACTCAACCTCCCTAAGATTTGACCTTTTATATATATAAACAATTTTATCATTAATTAACACTCATACCCTTATTGACTATCTTTTACATTTAAAAGACTAAAATACCTCTATCCATAAATTAAATTAATAAATGGGTAATTTTACTAAAGTACCTACCTTTTAGTAAAATATCACTTATTTAAACGTCTTTATCATGTTAGTAACTTAAATCCATTGTTTTTCTAAAATATATCACTTTAGTCCATTTGACCAAAATACTAACGGTCAACTCTAATTATATGTATAAAAGTATAATTTTATCCTTGTCAAATAATTTATTGAGTTTTAAAAATAAATAATATTAAAATGATTTATAATTTTTTTAAAAATAAACAATTTTTTTTTATATTTTCCATTAACCATGCATTAGTTTTTTTTCCTTCTATTTTTATTTTTTTAATAAAAAATTGGATGGAAAATGAAACAAACTAATTGATGGATAGTGGAAAATATAACGATAAAATAAATAATAAATTGAAAGTACAATTAAAATAATTTTTATCTCGGTTTGTGGGAGCAACCCTCTCTCCGATTATGAGAGTTGTAGTCCATATATAACCTCTCCTCGATAGTGGGAGTAGTATTCAGGGTCGTACTTATATAGTTTAATTAATCTCAACAAGTCTTGACAATAGTTGTTTTTTTTAAAAAAAAAAAATTACTTTAACTTTATATTATCCATTATCTATCGATTAGTTTTTTTTTCTGTTTTTTTAGAAAATAAAATCTTGTTGTTAATTTATATTTACAAATCATTTTAATATTATTTATTTTTGAAACTCAATAAATCATTTGAAAAGGGTAAAATTGTACTTTTATATATATAATTAGAATTGACAGTTAGTATTTTAGTCAAATGGATTAAAGTGATGTATTTTAGGAAAACAAAGGACTTAAGTTGTTAATATGATAAAGACATTTAAATAAGTGATATTTTACAAAAAAAAATATGGACATTAGTGAAAATACCTATTTATTAATTTAATTTAGGGATCATGGGTATTTTAGTCTTTTAAAGGTAAAAGTTAGTCAACAGAGGGTGTGAGTGTCAATTAATGATAAAGTTGTTTCTAAGTGCAAGATGTCAAATCCCAGAGAGGTTGAGTGCAATTTGCTCTAAATTTAAACATAAGACCATCTTCAATGCATATGTCAATACCAATGTTAAATTTGGTACAAAAAATAGTAAAATACTATATTTGACACATCATTTTGGTATCGTACTCCAATGCATAATTTCATTTAAAATACTATTTTTATTTTTTTATTATTTAAAATTATAGAAATCAATAAATATAATTAATACATTCAGCTTATATAATATTTTTATCGTTTAAAATTATAAAAGTCAATGATTAATGTAATTAAACAATAGTATTTTTATAATTAAAAAAATAACATTTATTATTATACAAAATGTGGTATATGCTGATATGCTATTCTTTGTATCAAATTTTGGTACAAAAAATAATATATGTCAAATTTGATAATGTATTGAAAGAATTTTCTTTTTACTTTGTATTAAATTATAATATTAACACGTTCAAATAACATTACATTAGAGATGTTTTAAAATTTCATATTTGATTAACCAAATAATGTAATTATCACGAAAACCAAAACCTCCGTGCTGAAGAGAAAGTTTCCGTATTACAGGAAATCAGAGGATTCGCTTTAAAATGTTGTCCGGTACATCTTTTACAGTATTTCTTCACATTTTCTCTGAATAATAGAAAAAATATTAAAATATATTGCACGCGGGATCTTTCTATATTTACGTTCTGACTTTTTGGTAAAGTAAAAATACATATCTATTTGATTCGTTTCTCATGTTTTTACTACAGTCATATTTTTCAGATTTTTTTTAATAAAATATACTTCAAATTTTACTCATGTAATATTTATATGCATAATAGTATGATCTGATAAAGTTTTTAAAGGTAAAAATTAAATAATTATCACATTTGTTGTGTTTTTTAATAACATTAGTAATACAGTTTTATTAATGTTTTCATCAGTGTTGTAAAAGTCGGCGACCAGGGCCGATTAGTCGCTCGGCGGTGTACTGCTGCCGCGATTCGAAATCAGTCGGAGTATTAGACATTTTCAGTCAAAGTCGGTCAAAATCGGACCTAGTCGGATCAAATCGGATCAAGTCGCCGCCTAAACGGCACGGCGGTCAACGATTGAACAAGTCGACTTTGACTGTTTGCCGAATCGGACTTGTGTCTTCTCTCTTCTTCGCCAAATCTTCTCCTCTGTTCTTGTCGCCGTCATCCGTTGTCATCGTTGCCGCCGTCTCTGTCGCCCTTATCATCGTCGTCGTCGCTCTTCTCTCTCGTCGGTCGAACTGTTCTTCTCTCTCGTCGGATCTCATCACCGACTCACTTTGTGATTTGTAAATTGTAAGTTTTTTAAGAAGAAGAATCGAGATGATGCAGATTGAGAAGAGAAATGAGTGGAAGAGAGAAAGAGAATATGCTATCTGTATAAGAAGAAGAAACGAGAATGAATGAAGTCATGAAGATGAAGATTGAGAATTGAGTGGGAGAGAGGAAGAGAGAATCTTTGGGAAATATTTGGCATGGGAAATAATCCCATGCATTGAGCTTACCACAACAACGCTAATAATTGAATTGACTTTGACTTGATTCTCAATAGTTAAGATATTTTTTGAATTTGATTTTCTCTTTCAGTTAAATATATGAAAAAAGTTTAAAATATTTTGATATTTATTTAATTACAGAAAAAAATATTAAAAATAAAAATTCTGATCGATCTCCGGTTTACCGTCCGTCCGTCAACGATCGACTTCCGACCATATGCCTAGTACCCGACTAGTCTCCAATTAATCCCTCTAGAAGCTAGGCGGTGGGTTGCCATCTGACTAGCGACTAACGACTTTTACAACACCGGTTTTCATACATAATATAGTGCCAAATGGAGAGTACATTTGCACATTCACCCTTAATTCAAATTCAAATTAACAACGAGTACATCTTGCTAGTTCTTAGCGGTAGGGTTCAAGTACAACTACCATATGTATTTTCCAACACGTGTAGGGTTAAAGGCATACCCTTAAGAGGGCTGCCCTGCGCTAAAGCCGGGTAACCTCTTTGAAAAAAAAAAAATTATCACAACACAATTTCCTTTTAATCTTCTTATTATTAATAAATTATATTTTATTTCAATTAACATTACTAAACTTACCCTTAAATTTAATATTATTTATTACATTACATTTTATTTTCATCCAATATTATTTTCATATTCTACTTTTAATTTTTTGTATTCAGTTTGCGATATTTAGACTGTGATTTTAGAACTGTATCCTTACATTATTTCTTATTTATAGGTTTTAGTATGTTGAATGTTTGAAAAATTACCAATAATAAAAACCACATTCAATTAATCATGAATTACATATTCTAACTCAATATAAAAACATTGCATGTGTTACATAATCTTTACAAATATGTAATTTTATGCGAGTTTTATATAAAATATTTCTCTGACTTTGTTTCGATTGTTTGATTATACATTCAATATAATATTCATTTGATTTTGTTCTAATTTTGTTCTAATTGTTAGATTAAACATTTCACAATCACTCCATTTCTTTATAATTGTTAGATTAAACAATTCAAATTAGCCTTTCATAGTAAATTTTTATATCCGTAGAATCATTTATGTCAAAAAAATAATCTATTTATGTTCCTATACATATATAAGTTTAATCCAAGTAACAAACATTTTATGGGTCTGCCTTGAGTGGGGAGTAGTTTTCTCTCAATTATGTGAATAAATATTTGGTAGATAGATTTCTCTCCGTATTATGGGATCCATTATGGGAGTGAATATCAAAACCATCCATCACGCATATAGTGATTGATCTTGACAACTCTATGATTTCCTTAACCATCTTTTTTTGTGTGGATCATGGATGGATACATGTACTCATAATCGTATTTTACTTCATCAAATTTAATATTATTTTCCTATCCTAAATAATTACATGTCATACAATGTCAATAACGGTATAATTCATTAATAATTAATTGTATTTATATTATGACAATTGCAATGATATCATGTGATAAGTAATATGTAATTTGTCGTAAATGTGTAATGAATGGATAACACACTTACGGTCGGTTTGATATTGTTTTTGAAAAGTTAAAATCAGATTATTTTATAATTTTGACATAAATGATATTTGGTAAAACTTCCTAAAGTGATTAATCGATAAGTTTTGACAGTGATTTTAAAAAGTATGTGAGGGTTACTTTCTTAAAGTGATTATGAAATAATTTATTTCAACATTTAATTACTCTTTTAAAATATCATTATTATCTTTATGAAATAAAGTTAAAATTATTTATATATTTTACTTCATCTCAAAATTAAATATTATATTTAAATATTGATTTGATTTATAAAATTATTAAAAAAATACTTTTTTATTCTTATGGAATTTTTTTTCCTAATTTAAATATTCTACTAAAATATTGATTTAATATATATAATTAATGAAAAAAAAATGAAATATGGTCCTAAAATTATGTATATTTTAGTCATTGTAACTAATCTCAACACATTTGCAACAAAATTGCTAAACATATGTATATTGCTTTCGAGCTATGTAGTAATTTTAAAAATACAATTAACCAAACATCTGTCGATTAACTTTACAGCTGATTATTCCTTTAGCACAGCTAACAGTGATTATTATAAAAGATACATCAATACCAAATTGACCTTTATGTGTATATTATTATAGATTTGTGTATTGCTATGTGAAATAGAGCAACAACCATCATTTAAGGATTGGAAATACAAAGCATATTATTATTAGGGATAATAACTCTAGTGGCCATCAACTTATGTCATTACTATTAAAATGGTCATCGGATGATGAATTAGTTTTAAATGGCAATTTTTGGCAAACATTATTATACTAATATTCATTCCATCCAATCTCATCCAATGAGTGAGATTTTGATAAACAACGATATGACATTAATTTATTTTAGATATATTTTTTTTAATCATTTTTTTCTTTTACTTTTTGAAACAAATAATTATATTTAGTGTGTATATACATAAAGCATATCTCAAACATATATATATATATATATATATATATATATATATAAATTATACGGTCCCGTTTTTGTCAGTGAACACTGATATAACTTATGTCAGTGCATTGCATGTGAACCACTGATTATGGAGAAGTTTTGATAAGTGAATACACTTTGAGTCAAAGTATGTAAATCTAATTGCCCAAATCCAACACACTGATATAAATTCATCAGTGTGTTAGATGTGGACCATTAAATTTACATACTTTGACTCAAAGTGTATGCACTTGTCAAAGCTTCTTCAAAATCAGTTGTCCACATGCAACGCACTGACGTAAGTTATATCAGTGCACACTTAGGAGAAAAGGACAATATATATATATATATATATATATATATATATATATATGGTCCCGTTTTGGTCAGTGAACACTGATATAACTTACGTCAGTGCATTGCATGTGAACTACTGATTATGAAGAAGTTTTGATAAGTGAATAAGCTTTGAGTCAAAGTATGTAAATCTAATGGTCCAAATCCAACACACTGATATAAATTCATTAGTGTGTTAGATGTGGACCATTAAACTTACATACTTTGACTCAAAGTGTATGCACTTGTCAAAGCTTCTCCAAAATCAGTTGTCCACATGCAACGCACTGACGTAAGTTATATCAGTGCACATTGAGGAGAAAAGGACAGTATATATATATAATTTCAACTTATCACAAATATATTTTTAAAAAATTTTAGATTTTGTAGCCTTAATCTTCTAAGAAAAGAATATATATATATATATATATATATATATATATATATATATATATATATATATATATATATATATGTATGTATTGGCTTATTAGCACTAGACCACTCTAAACTATACTCGAGTTTGCATTATCCCCTTGAACTTTTTTAAGGCGTTAAACCCCCTGAACTCATGGAAATTGGCAACCATTGACGGAATGAGGACGAAACTTATTCCGTCTTCTCACCCAAACACGTGCGCCTCATGTGTCAAATGACTAAGGGCAATAACATCGTTTCCAATCTATTCGTTAGGGGGTATGTTGCAAATTTTTATCATTTCATGAAATCCCCCAAAATTTCTTAATTTGTTTCGACTTGTTTTCGCTTGGCACCTTTACAACTTTTTAGGGTTTGTTCAGTTGAATAGGATCTAGGAAGACAATAGGTGGTTTTTTGTTAGAAATACGCTCCGATTTAGAAATTCGACTCGATTTGGGTTGTTCGGTCTTGTTTTGGTGCTGTTCCGTTGACTATCGAGGTGGAGAAATGGCTGGAGCAAGGTCCACTGGAGATGAACAACCAAATTATGGTAAGATATGTGGTTAAATTTTCTAGGTTTTTGTGTTGTTTATGTGTTTTGTGTTTTTGGGTTATGTATTTCAATGGGTAGTAGACCTAACTACGAAACTACAAAAAAAATTGGGACCACATGGATTTTTTAAAATATCTGCAAATTAGACCCTTGTTTCAATTCTTATTTTTGATATTATATAATGGTATGTCTTTGTAGGTTATTTATTGGAGTGTTCAATTGACAGATGTAACATATATAAAGATTATAAACTACAAAAACAGAGGGGGCCTTAAGAATTGTTAATAAATTCTCGAAATGAGACCCACCGGCTTTTGTTATTATACTAATTCAAAATAGAAATAGTGACATGCTACAACTTAAAATGATGTGTTATATTTGTGAATTACTTTTATTCCAATGTTTGATTTCCTTTGCAGACCCTGATGACCTAGACCAATTATTCACTTTTAAGGTGCATCATGGTAGAGAGTTCAATGGACGAATGGAAAACTATAATGGGGGCTCAATAAGGTTTTTTATTTTTTTACTAGGTGAGTTTAGATGAATTGTCTTTACTTGACATTGATGGTATTGCTATTAGCTTGGGTTATAAGTTACATGTGGGGTACTGGATTCAGCTGCCAGGGCATGGAATGCTCTTTAACATAACATGTGATCATGATTTGTTGTTGTTTGGGGATAAAATTCCTAGAGATAGGGTGGTAGATTTATATTTTGAACGTATAGAAGCATTGTAAATAATCAGAGGAAATGAGTTGATTCTATCTCAGCAACCAGAGTCTTAGTCCATAGCTATGAGATTACTGATGATCACTATGTTTCACAACCTAATGAAGAGGGTGATAGGACTTATATGGCTGGTGATGAACCTGAGGTGGCCGGTGTCAGATCTGAGGTATTGATTGGAGAATTAGTTGAGAGTGCTGACTTTGAGAGAAGAAGAAAGAGCAAAATAGTACCACTTAAGGTAGAGTGTGATGATGGCAGGGATCTCATGGAATCATGTTATGAAAGTAGAAGATATAACAGCTAAAACTTGTGTAAATTCTTCTGATTTGTGGGGCACTGTACATGTTCCAAATCTTCTAGAGTTTGATGATGATGGATCAGAGAATTTGAGTAGTTTGGATGGATCTAGTGGCGAGGAGGATTAAGGAGTACAACCTAGGAAGTTCATCAAGACTAGGTATAATGAATTCACTACAAGTTGTGACATGCAAAATCTAGTGTTTAGGTTTGGTATGGAGTTTGGCAGTGCGGATATTTTTATGAAGGCTGTTAGATCACACGTTGTAAAACATAAAAGTTTAGTTCAGTTTAAGAAAAATGATTCCAATAGGGTTAGGGCAATGTGCAAGTTGCAAATGGTTTGTGTTTGCTTCTTGGGTTGCAAATCACAAGACTTTCAAGATAAAGTCTTTGAATGATGAACACGTTTGTGTTATGTTCTTTAAGAATAAGGTTGTTAGTTCAAAACTTATAGTTGAGAAGTATGTAGGGAAGTAGAGGAAAATCCAGATTGGAACTTTAGAAGAATGTCTCAGCAACTAAAGATAGACACTAATATGGATGTGTCCATATGGCAATACTACCGTGCTAGGAATGCTGCTAGAGGGATGATCCATGGTTCAATTAAGGAGCAAAACTCTAAACTTTGGGAGTATTGTGTATGGGTTAGGAGGATGAACCTATGTAGTTTAGTTATGATGAAGTTTTATGAGGAATCTGGCTGTGAAAATCCAATTTTTCAGAGGCTCTACATTCGCTTGGGTGCTTTGAAGAAGGGTTGGAAAGAATGATGTAAGTCGATTTTATGGTTAGATGGCTATTTTATCAAGGTTTTCACACAAAACAACTTCTCACAGCTGTTGGGGTTAATCCAAACAACCAAATGTATCCAGTAGCGTATGCTTTAGTAGAGTCTGAGTGTAAAGACACATGGTGCTGGTTCCTAGAGCTATTGGGAGCTGATTTGGGATTAAACAACTCATATGATATTGTTTGGATCACTGATAAAAAAAATGGATTAATTGATGTCATTAGGGACTTGTTTCCAAATTCAGAGCATAGGTTTTATGTGAAACATTTCTACAACAACTTCAAAGCGGAAAATAAGGGGTTGCTGTTAAAACAGATATTGCGGGGTGCTGCAAAGTCGACAACTGAAGAAGGGTACTCATTCTAAATTGATATCTTTTATTGCATAATTTGTTTGGTTGTTTTTGTTTGTAAAATCTTGAAGTTGCTTGTTATCTTGTTTGACTTGACAGATTTAAACAATGTATAGAATGAATGAGGACTAAGAGAGCAACTGCACATCGATGGTTACTTGAGAAAGATCCTATGCATTGGTCGAGGGCTTTTTTCAAAGGCAATGCAATGTGTGACATGTTATGCAATAACATGTGTGATGCCTTTAATTGTGCATTATTAAATGCACGTGACAAGCCAGTGATTACTCTTATGAAGATGATTAGGAACTACTTGATGAAGATGTCAGTAAGGAAGAGATCAGAAGTAGAGAAATGACATTATGACATAAGTCCAAAAGTGTTCAAGTTTGTTAAGAAGCTGAAGGTAAATAGTATGATCTGCCACTCTGATTACAGTGGCAACTTCAAATTTTAAGTAAGAGGTCATGGAGATGAGCATATATGGTGGACATTGATAGGGACGAACCCACGTTGAGATCAGGTGGGGCCCGTGCCCTAACTCAAATTTTTAAGAAAATGATTTTCTAATTTGTACATTTATATATATCACAAATAATTTACTACAACACATATCATTTGTGAGCACAGTTGGTATTGTCTCTGCATTTCGACCATTGTCAATGGTTCAATTCCACTACAAGCAAAACATATATGGTTTTTAATATCTATTTTTATTTTACACTCTTTTTCAATTAATTTCTCAAATTTCTGTCTTCACCTATAACAAAATAATGCATTTTCTTTTTCTCATAGTGTTAAATTCCTAACTACCCTTAATTTGTGGTTTTCTTAATTCAATTTATTATATAGTAAATTATATATTATTAATTTTTTCTTATTTCTAATATTTTTAGTTTGACATACCTACCACATCCAATCAATAAACCCTAAAATTTTAAATTTTAATTTATTGTGTTAAAATAGTTTATATATTATTATGATTCATTTTATTTTATCATTTATGTTTTTCTTTATTTTATTATTTTGATTTATTTAGAATCAATAATTAGAAGAATAAAAAAATCAAAAACATTTATAGCAATATTTATTAATCAGTTATTTTTGTATAAACTTAAAATGAATTCATTATAAATAAACAACAAATTTTTTTATTATAAAACTATATTTTAATTTTTTTAAAAGAATAAATATTATATTTTTTCATTGTTCATGTTGATTTTCTTGTTATTATTTATTTTCATAATATTGTATTTATTGTTTTTGGTTCTTTTCGATATAAATTTTTTTAGTTCATCTCAAGTAAGTGTTCTATTTTTTAAATTTACTATACTAACAGTTTTTTTTATATAAAAAACTCATTTCAATATGATTTAAACTTTTTCATTATTTCTTTAATATAATTGTTATTTTGTTCATGTGCACTACCTCATTAAAAATTCTACGTCCGCCACTGGACATTGAGAAGAAGACTTGTGCTTGCAACAAATGGCAGGTAATTGGAATTCTCTATATTCATGTAATGTCTGCTTTGCTAAGTTCACACAGAGACTCTATGCACTTCATAGAAAACAAGTACAAGAAGGAATGCTTTCTCAAGGCTTATACTCATGTGATATATGGCATTAATGGGCCAAACATATGGCCAAAAACCATTGACAAATATGTCCAATGGCCAGAGTTTAAAAAACAGACCAAAGAATGAAAAGCATCTGCACTCTGATGAGGTAAGGGTAGGAGGGATCACCAAGCTATGGAAGAATTACATTACGGTCAGGTGCAACAAATGTAGACAACAAGGTGACAATAGGATAAGTGTGACAAAAGAGCTACCACTGAATCCGTTGGGGATAATGTATATGGGACTGAATCTGTTAGAGGGAATGCAGTTGAGACTGAAGCTACCTAGTGAAGAGTTGTTGTTTATTTAGTATGTGTTGTGAAATTTTGATGTCAATTATGCATACCTGGGTACTTTAGAGATAGAATATTATGTGTAGGGATATTTTGGGAGATATGCATTATATATACATGGATATTTTGCTGTTTGTTCTTCTGGTACTTTTAGTTTGAACAACTTTGCTTTTGTAATGTTAAGGGATGTATGGTACTTAGGGTTTTTGGACATACCTGAATTATGCAATCTCTTGTTGTTGCTTGATACTACATAATTCTCCTAGTTGTATTGATGTTATCTGGTAGTATTGTTAGCAATAAGTTTACTTGGACAAGTTAATGTGTATGATGAAATTAAAAATCACCAACATCATTCATTTTTGCACTAGAAATTATGAAGAAGAAAAAGCTTTAGAACCAGTTTATATATATATATATATATTAATTTCTTACATTTATGGCTAATGGTGTAAATATGGATCGGACCGAAACAGATCGGTCCGTCCGGCACGCGGAGAGAGACGAGTCGTGCTTGACACCGCCCAAGAAGGTGGTAGGCCGGACCAAGCCCGACACGTATATGGGTTGTGTGCCGGGCAATATGAGCCAGGTCCGATAGACCGGCACGCCACAGCATGCGGAGCTAGCGTGCTGATCCCATCAGGCAACATGCCAGACCAACATGCAAGTTCGCCTGTTTCGACCATTTGATTTAAAAAAAAAAACATTGCCCCCAACTGCTGAATTTAAAAATTCAGCCTTGGAGGCAAAAAAATTACAAAAAGCCCTCTAAAAGTCTTCTAATTAATATTTTGACCCACATTTCAAATTTTTCTATAAATACTTCCATCAATTTCATTTTTCATTCACTCTCTCTCATTCTCTCTTTCTCTCAAATCTCAATCTCTACATTCTCTAATTCTCTACACATTTTCATTCAATTTCATTCTTACTCTCTCTCTACAAAAATTTTAATATTAATTTCCTATCTTATTCTCTAAATTTTCCACCAACACACCAAAGTTGAAAGGTACATTTTTCTTATTATTTTTGTTGAAACAATTTTTGTTAGTAAACTTATAATTTTATGTTTAGACTTTAGTTATTAATTGTTATTATTTTTATTTAGTTAGTAAGTATATCATTTTATGTGCATACTTAGTTGTTAATTTTAATATTATTGTTTAGTAAATTAAGATTTATAAGTTTAGTATTATTTTTTGAATTTTGTGTTAGTAAATTTATCAATTTAATTTGTATTAGTGAATTTTAATATTTTTGTTAGTAAACTTATCAATTTAATTTGCATTAGTGAATTTTATTATTTTTTATTAGTAAATTTACCAATTTAATTTGTATTAGTGATTTTTAATATTGTTTGCTAGTAAATTATAAATTTAAGTGTAGTAATTAATTTTAATATTTTTTGTTAGTATATTATTAATTTTAAGTGTAGTGGTTAATTTTAATATGTTTTGTTAGTAAATTATGATTTTTAAGTGTAGTATTAATTTTAATATTTTTTATTAGTAATTTTATCAATATAATTTGTATTACTGAATTTTAAAAAATATTATTTGTAAATTATGATTTTAAGTGTAGTAGTTAATTTTAATAATTTTTGTTAGTAAATTATGATTTTTAAGTGTAGTATTGATTTTAATATTTTTTGTTAGTAAATTTATCAATTTAATTTGTATTAGTGAATTTTAAAACTTTTTGTTAGTAAATTATTAATTTTAAGTGCAGTAGTTAATTTTAATATTTATTGTTAGTAAATTATGATTTTTAAGTGTATGAATTAATTAAAAAATGGTAGTAAATTTTGACTTTTATTTTGACTATTAATGACTATAGTGTTCATATTTGTATTTCAGTGAATTGATCATAACTAGCAACCTTATTTTCCAGATGGTTTGAACATGCTGAACGATGAATTTGATCTTTCCAAGCCAACCCATACCCAGGCGGGACCTTCCGGTTTTTCCGTTACACCAACATCACATCCCAAAAGATTAATATCAAATGTCTAGCAGTGTTTCGACTTAGTCGAAATCACACTCACAGATGCGAAGATCGAGCCCAAAGCTAAATGTAAGTTTTGTCCTAAGAACTATACCACAAGTAGGAAGGGAACGAGTCATTTGAGAAGGCATATGCTCAAATGTATGCCTGAACATGGATATGTATACACTACAACCCAGACAAAACTACAACGGCACCAAGATGGGTCCATTATGACGTGGCGGTATGGCACCACGTACACTAGAGATTGTTTGGCACGATACATTACACAAACTGATCAACTGATCAATATTGGTGACAATGCTTTTTTTTCATGAATTTTTCACATCTGCATTCAACCCCCCATTTGAAACTGTTTCTAAACCACCATTAGAAACAATTTGATAAGATTGTTTGAAACCCATAGAGATGACTTGATTGCTGATATACAACATCTAAGTGTCCCTGTTGCATTAACTTCTGATATTTGGAACGCATGTTCATAACAGGGCTATTTATGTGCATATGACACTATTTAGATTCTGAATGGAGGATAACAAAAAAAATTCTTGGTTTTCGTCCTATGGATTTTGTATATACCGTAGAAAATATTTTTAATATCATTCTTTCTGTTTTAGAAACTTATGAAATCATGCATCACATCCTTTCTATCACATTAGATAATACATCTGTAAATACTAGCTCTATTGCATCGTTTGTTGCAAGAAATATCCCGCAAGATGGAGGTTATTTATTCCATCAACGGTGTGTATGTCATATCATAAATTTAGTTGTACAGGCAGGTTTAAAGCAGGTAAGCGACCAAATAAATCACATCAGAGATGTCATTTATTGTATTGACAGTTCTAATCTTAGATTCCAAGAATTCAAGAGACATTGTGCATTATACGGTTTCAAACCCCGACGATTCCAAACTTATATGCCGGTAAGGTGAAACTCTATTGACTTAATGCTGAAAAATTGTTTGGATTATGATACAATCATTACATGTTTTTATAACATGAAATTGACCGAAACTGGTCGTCCTGAAGCAAAAGCATTTACCTCAGACGATTGGTATGTGACAAGGGTTTTTGTTCAATTTTTAAAGATTTTTTATCATGCCACTATAACTCTTTCCGGGGTCTATTACACCACATATTTTCAGGACATCCATCAGATAGTGGAAATGTCTGAAGCGTTAAATAATTATAGAGAATATGGACATCTAGGCCCTGCAGTTATTGCCAAGGAGACAAAGTTGAAAAAATATTTGGCTAACATTCCTCTACTTTATGTTTTAAGTGTTATAGTATATCCTAAGGTTAAATTATCTGGTTTAGAAGTTTTTCTTGAGTTTATTGGTACTAATTTGACAATAGATTATTCAAAACAGGTTACTAACATTCGAAATAAGTTGTTCGAAGTTTTTCGTATTTATGAGCGTAGGTTTGACAACATTGACACCCACCAATCAACAGAACCAGAGGCAAAACTGCAACAAACAAGTTGGAGCCTTCTCAAACGGTGAAAAAAGGATAAATCAGCAAGTACTTCTTCAGGGCAAAAATCTGGTTCATTTTTTGTGCTAAATTGAATAGGTTCCTTGAAGCACAGTTCGATGATGTCGAAGACAAGAAAGAGTTTGATTTGTTGCTATGGTGGAAGACCTATATCTACAGGTATCCGGTTCTGTCACACCTAGCACGTGATGTACTGGTTATCCCGTGTCCACGGTGTCTTTAGAACAAGCACTCAGCACCAGTCGACGTATAATCAGAGACATGGTGGATGCATTAACATGCCTTCGGGATTGAGAGCATGCTAAAAAAAAGGTTACAAAATCAAACTGTGGATAATGAACTTATTCTAAATTTCAACAATCTATATGTTGATGAGTCTTTCGGTAGTGTACATGGCCAAAACTAGGTTATACTTTTACATATACATGTACTTGTAAGTTGTAATACGATTGCACTCTTTTTACCGTACTAAATTTTTATCTCACTGGGTTTTTTCTTGGTAGGGTATTTAATAAGGCAATTATGTAAATATGTAATACTGAATTCCATAAGTCAGAAATAAATAAATATTTTTTCATTTCATATTATCGTAACTTCATCTATATTTTATATTTTGTAATACTTTATCTTTATTCAATTTTTTCATTATTTTAGTATTTTACAATAAAAAATAATGAATCTATCTAACTAAAAAAATTGTAATGAAAAACAAACACTTTATGTTTCATAATAATCAATTAAGAGGATAAACAAATTGCAACGAAAATTACATTAACATAATTGAATTGTTATTTTGATATTATGTATTTTTCCTAACCCCTAAAATCTAAACCTAAAACCAAAAAAGGTCTGGCCCGTGGGGCACTCCCTCTTTGTCCTGCGTGGCAGTGGTGGCCCGCCACGACAGGCCCACGTGTCGTGTCGTACCCACGTTTCAGAAAACGTGCCAGACCAGGTCTAGCCCGGACGAAACCGCTGCTAGAACTTGACACGATCCGTTTTCGAAAACGGGCCTAGAGAGGCCGAATCAGTTGGGTCGAGCCTATCCATATTTACACCATTATTTAGGGCATATATATATATATATATATATAAATAATCAACTTGATCTTTGTAATTCCAATTTTGACCTTTTTATAGCACATGTGAAAATCATGTGACGTGAAACACAGATGGAATAAGGGTTCCATCCCCATTCCGTCAATGGTTGCCAATTTCCATGTGTTCAGGGGATTTAACACCTAAAAAAAGGTTCTAAGGGGAAACTGTAAATTGGGGTACTGTTCATTTCAACTTTTCAAAAATTTATTTTTTAGAATTTTAAGATTTTGTAGCCTTAATTTTTTTTTTTAAATATATTTATTTTCAACTTATCTCAATTTTTTTTTAACTTTTTAGATTTTGTAGCCTTAATCTTCCCAAAATTATATATATATATATGTGTGTGTGTGTGTGTGTTTGAGATATGTTATACATATTTACACATATTAAATATAATTATTTATTTAAAAAACCAAAAGAAAAAATTGATTTCTAAAAAACATCTAAAATAAATTATTGGCATCTCTGTATTTATCAAAATGCCACTCATTGAATGAAATTGAATGGAATGACCATTAGTGTAATAGTGTTTGTCTAAAATGGTCATTTTGAAACTAATTTCCCATCTGATGGCCATTTTGATAGTGGTGACATAGCTTGATAGCCATCAGGGTAATTACCCCTTATTATTATTTATTAATTTGTATTTTACTCTCTTGAATTCGAGAAAAAAAAAGGGGTACAACGCAACGAGATTTTAGCTTGATAGGGTCAAAACTGAATACAAAATAGTTCAAGGACCACTCTTACAAATTAAGAAAAAAAAAGGAGAATAAATTTTACTACGTGACTACCATTCAATAGAGTAACATTTTTATTTGCTATAAATGTGCAATCATCAGTCAATACGTTCGGTCACCTCCAGACTCCAGTTGTCAAACATTCGTTCTCATGTCCATTTTCAGCGAAAAAAATAAAAATAAATTTCATTTGAAAAAACCATTAAAATCTGGTGTGTCATATATTCATATCTGAAACATCACAAAAATGATAATAATAAAGGTAGTTTTATTTATAAAAAACATATATTCAAAATCTTTTAAATTAAAGTTGATTCGTGAAATGGACATGTCAGGTTAAAAAAAAAGATGGTACGATGGATTGATGGAGGATTTTTTTTTTACCATGTATTTCAAAAAAAAAAAAAAATTAAAAAGTTGATTGGAGATAAAAGTGTGAAAGTGAAAGTGTGAAGTGTGAAGTGTGAAGAGGAGCGTCAAGCCGTCAACGATTGGGTCAATTGTATGTAAGTGCAAGTGGCGTTTGCACGCGCGGTCTTTTGTTACTTGTCGTTTTTTTACCGTGCTTTGTTTTTGGTCTCTTCTACTTATTATACTGCCTCTCACTCTCACAATATCTCTACATATATTTTCATTTTCCAAATGACATTTTCATATAACTTGCTCAAATATTAACATGATTTTTTTTTAAAAAATATGTATATATATTTGCAATTTTCAAAAATATGTAAAAACTTTATATCAAAATGTTTTTTTTTATTCATAAAGTTGTATAGGTTTAATTTATATTTCATTTTTAAGATATTATTATTATAATAATGTTATGCATTCCAAAATTTTTGCCTACAAACCATTTAAATGTTATTGTAGTTTTTTTTTTGTATTTCTTATTAATGATTCAAAATATTATCGGATCTTAAATAGTAGCATAATTTGAGATGATTTTATTAACAAATTATTTTGGTTATGTAGTATCACTCTTTTTAAAATCTATTAAGAAAATATTGTACACTACATATAAATTTTATTTATATTAAAATTAATTTCAAAGAATGGGACGATGGAATTTATTCAATTTAAAATTCTACTCTTTAAATATTGGTTGGTTCTTATCACACAACACTATTAGTACATTGTTTATTATTATTATTATTTTTATTATTATTATTATTATTATTATTATTATTATTATTATTATTATTATTATTATTATTATTTTGTTATGGTTAAGCAAAACAAACAAAATTACAATCTCATATATAATTGGCAAAAATTAAATAAAACATACAAAAATGATGATTAATATCATAAAAATATCATATAATTTCAAAAACTAACATTTATTTATAAAATTAACAATTAATTTCACATATTATGTAACCCAAGTACTTGAAGTTTTACAAACCTAAGCTAAGACGGATATCAGAAACATAAACGGTTAAACATTACAAAATTATTATTTGGAAAAAGCTTGGGTACTGACCGGTCAGTACACAGCTATACTGACCCCCCAATGAGATGTTGTCACGTGACAAAAACTCTTTCACTTTTTACTATTTTCTCCTTACTTTGGGATACGTGACAACCAACCATCGATTGGTCAGTATAACTGGATATTGACCGGTAAATACCCAAGCAATACCATTATTATTTTAGGGTGTCATTTCATAAGTGCAATTGGCTTATAATTTTTTTTTTTTACAATTTTGTAAATGTTTTGCCACGTGGGTAGCTGGATGAGGAATTAAGAATTTGTAATTAATCGTTAAAAACAATTTAATGAACTGAAGTGATGATTTAAGGTAGTTTAAAAGTCATTTTGACAATAATTATGCATATGTAGATGTAACTTTAATTATGATGAATTAGGTTACTAGGCAAAAGCTGCTTTGCTTAATTATATGTGAATTCATAATGTACAGCTGTAAAGTGTAGCATTTTTGCAGTAATGGACTGCAGTTTTGTCCTATCTAAAATTATACCATGATGGAAATCACTTTAAATTGTCAGTCCTATTTTCTTCTATATAAACTATAAACAGATAAATCACAAAGTTTTAGTTGTGTATGTGTAATGTGTAGTACTACTACTGCTTGTTTTCAAACAATAAAGAAGGATAAATGGCTATCTTTATAATGTTTTTGAATTTTTAACATTAATATAATTCCACATTTTTTTTTGATGAGAAGTTTTAAATAGGTTTTATTGTTTAAAATTTGAGTTAAAAATCTATAATAAACAAATGAAGAATTGATAAATAAACAATATGTCTCACAATGTTAATTATTTTGAAAATTAAATTAATAATTATATGTAAAAGTGATTTTATGATTACAAACACAACATTCATCACCCACCATATCTTAGTTTTTTAATGAAACAATATATATGAATATATACCCAAATGGTTTCAAAAAGCACTCCTACTTATTAGGAGACAGTAGTATTGGTTTAAGTTAACTGAGGAAGGGTTATTAATGTCGTTTAATTTTTTTTTGTTTTGTTTGACAGAACACTTCCAAATTAAAAAAAGAGTGGTGTTATTGAAACACCCACCACTTAATTATATATACCCCATTTTTTAAATTATTTAGTATTTTTTTTTTCTTTATCAAATTGATATATAATTTTTATTATAAAAATCTTGTACAAACTAAAACTAATAAAACCCGATTTTTTTTTTATTTAAAAACCTTAATGAAAAAAGTTTTAATGATATAGATTATTTCAAATCATTTAATGTTTACTATTTTTATTTATATTTTCTTTCAGAACTCAATCTCATGTTTTCCATGATTTGTATTTATTGATTTATTACTACTTTTGTTTATATTTTCTTTCATATATCAATATCATGATTACCATGTTTGATTAGTATTTATTGATTTTATTGTTTCACATGTTTGTTTTATTTTTCTTCTCAAATTCCAGATCCATGTTTGCTACTTTTTTTTTTCTCTCGGTTTATTTTATTTCAGATCTTTCAGGTATACTATAAATTGTATCTTTTTTTTGTAGTTTTTATGCTGGATCTTTCAAAGTTAGTTTAATGTTATATATATATAAATAACAAAATCGCATCAAGAAAACCTAATATCTGACAAAATGAAATCACATCAAAACTCTAACTCAATCGTTTAAAAAAAACCTTCAGATGATTAATATCACATTCACAATTTACCATCAATAATCCAACCGACTACAATTTTTTTTTTTTTTACATTTAATAAAGATGATTTTACCAAGAAATAAGAAGAAAAAACAAGTCCTGCGAATGGATGTGAGAACACTATATATAAAGATTAGAGATGATGTTTATTTTTTTTTTATTATTTTGGTAAAGATATGAGGTGTATTAAGTTTAAAAAATAACTAAAATGGTAGTTAAGGAAATAAATAAAACAAAATAATAAAATCATATAATTTTATATAATTAAATCAAAATTTTAAAAAGTGAGACATAAATAGTCCTGTAGAGTCGTGCCAATTATATTTAAAGAAAGTTTGATCATTTCTAAAAAAAAAGAGAGAAATCTATAGAATTTTTTATAAGAAATGAGATTGACATGGGGATAAACTCTTATCTCTAAATCCAAAGTTATGGTTCGAGCTACATAGTTTATTTCAATATTAAATTATTGCAATAATTCAAAACAAAAAAAGTAAAGAAATCAATAATTTTTGTGGTAATTCCATCAAAAGGTTTAGATAATGGATGATGTTAATCCAAAATAAAATGATTGATATTTGTTTGAAGATATGTGTAATTCTTTTTGTACTTTTAGTAAAGTGGTACCTTTTTGTAAATGCATTTAAAATATTTTTGATTATATATATATATATATAATTATTATAATTAAATTGGAAATGGGTGAGAGAGAAATGAATCAAACTCCCGTTAATGATGAATTTGAGTTAGGGTTGGCCTTGAGATTTTTGGAGTCCGAGACGAACAGTAGAAAATGAGGTTCTCAATACTCTAAATATATTTACTTTTTTATTTTTCTCTAGTAAATATTTGTAAAATTCAATATAATAAAATGAGGCATTTGAAACAATATAATGATTTCTGAATTTTCATTTTACGAGAATATTTAATTTTTTTCTAGAGACATAAAAGAAGATTATTTGTGACAAACACGAATATTACTAAGATTCAATTTATCGCCACCATTGATCCAATATTGTTATTGTAAGAATAATAAATGAGTTTCCATTATTGGGTCTTTAAAAAAAAAGTATATGGTTTAAATTTATTTATAGATTATGTTTCAATTAGTGGGTTTTTTTTTATAAAATTATACGTGAATGGTGGATAATTTGTAAAGCTATAAATGAGTCTGTTTTGTTTAAAATCTTATATGGATTATATTTTACATTCATCTTTTTTTTTTTAACTATAATTTGAGACCCTTTACAATCGGGAGCCCTAGACAGTTGTTTCATTGGGCTGGACCGGAGTTGAGTTAACCTTTTTAAGGATTTATTGTTTGTTCTTACAAAAGAGTTAACCTTATTCTCATTGTTATTATTCTTTTAAAAATTCTAATATCGAAAATACAAGATTTACAAGTTTTATTTTTGGAGACTCGAAAGTCGAAACTGTATTGGTCATTAAAAATTAAAGAAAAAAGAGTAGCTAGGTACAAAATAAAAAAAGAGCAAGTAGGAGACAATAAATGGGCACGATGAAAACGAGCTAACCATGGATGCGGACTACGTGGAAAGATACCTTCAGCTCTCTCTTTCACTTCCAAATTACAAATTTGTCCATCTTTTAGTAGTTTTAACTTTTAACGATTAACGTTACTGCACCAGACCAAAGAGGAAATTAGGAAAAGACCAAAGTAGATACAGAATACATATTACATACAGTAGATTATAATCATCACCTGTACGTACTGTATACAGACATCAGTATATACTCTACATGCTACAGTGAGCTACCCTTTACTTTTAGTAGGAGCCAAGTATATATATATTTTCTATCTCATAGTTGTGTCGTGTCCTTTCTTTTACATTGACAATTATATATGTAGTTCGTCTCCACTTTGCCTCGAAATTGTAACCCTCTCCAGATTTGAATCTGGAACTCTCCTCATTCCTCTCTCTCTCTCTCTCTCTCTGTGATATATTTGTATCCAACCAGTCAACCACTTCATCTTCAAAAAATATTTCAGTTTCAAAAGTTGAAACTTCTTCAACTATACTCTCTTTCAAGTTGCTGAAACTTTTGTAACAACTTTGATCAAAGTTGTGTTGTAAGAACTATGGCTCATCAAAAGCAATTATTGCACGAACTACTTCAAGAGGATCAAGAACCGTTTCAACTCAAGAGCTACATTGCTGACAGGCGTTGTCAGCTAAAGAGATCATCACCAAACACTCAGTTACAGGTCAAGAAAAGAAAACCACTTTCACAAAACTCAAATTTCACTTCTAATTTTTGCAAGAACGCTTGTTTTTTCTCGTTTCAAGACTCACCAGACCCACGAAAATCTCCACTCTTTGAATTCCATTCTCCAGCCAAAAGCCCTTGTAGAAGTCCCAATGCTATTTTCCTTCACATCCCAGCTAGAACTGCAGCTTTGTTGCTTGAAGCTGCTCATAGGATTCAAAAACAATCTTCAAAGCCAAAAGCCCAAAACAAAAGCATTAGTTTTAGTTTATTTGGCTCCTTGAGAAAGAAACTCACTCATAGAAATAGGACTCGAAAGCTTGAAAGCAGTAGCGGTGATGGAGTTAAGGTCTCAGTCAAAGATATATTGAGATGGGATTCTTCTGTTGGGCGTTCAACAGCTTCTAATGAGATGGGGTGTGATGGTAGACCCAGCAGCACCGTTTGGTCGGAGAGCAACGAAGACAAGTCCTTGGATTTGGATTTAGAGACCTCATGCAGTAGCCAGTGTGAGGACTACTTTGAAGAAGAGATTGAATTTGTATCTAATGATAGAGAAAATGGGTATTTTGATTCTTGTGAAAAGCACTTCTGCGAAAGCCCTTTCCGTTTTGTGCTTCAAAAAAGCCCTTCCTCCGGCCACCGCACGCCGGATTTCTCGTCGCCGGCGAGCTCACCGAATCGCTACAGGAAGGAGGTTTGTCTTATTCTCTCATTTTTAATGGTGATTATCGTATTATTTTGTTTGTGATGTTTGTTTATTGATAATTTGATATGACGAGTCAGTGAACTCGTGAGTCAGCTAACCGAGTTTGTGATGTTGTTTGATTGTCGGCAAATACGGTCACTCTCTGGAATTCGGCCGAAATGTCTCTGTTAAATGACAAACATGCCCTACACAGTTCTAATGACAAGTCTTTTCGAGGGATATAAAAGTCATTTGATAGTTTATCTTCAAGGCTATGAGTGTACTTCTGATCATGCCCCTGCCATGTAGATCTTTTTTCCTTAAGAGACTGTCCAGAAAATAATTTTCCAAAACCGGACAACCTCCTGTTTTGTTTTTTGTGTTGCTTCCCATCAACGAAATCCGACATGCTTTTAGTGAATTGCTACATTCAGTTGTAGTTTTTTGAATTTTCCTTAGGAAAGTCAACAAATTAATTCTTCACTCACAAAATGGTATATACTAAAGCCATGCTCACTAGTATAATTAAGGAATCACTGCTGTAATCAATTTAAAAATAATGTCTTAATCATGGTTTGTGATGAAATATAGTAAAGTACTAATCAATTTTTTACTTTTTTTTGTGATTAATGTTGCATAGGACAAGGAGAGTCATGACATTGAGATGTTAAAGAAATTGCAAGTAAAAGAAGAGGAGGAAGAGAAAGAGCAATCTAGTCCTGTATCAGTACTGGACCCTCCATTCGAGGACGATGAAGACGACGAAGGACATGATGATGAAGATGATGAGGATGGTTTTGATCTTGAATGCAGCTATGCAATTGTACAGAGTACGTATCCATCACATTCACATATATTTTATGTACCTTTCCTTTTTAGTTGTATGGTCTTTATCAATCAGCTTATGACATTGTTCTACAAAAGACTTTGTTTTTGTGCAAAATTTAATGCTTGTTACTATGTGTTTGGAGGGTCATGACTCATGAGTCATTATCATATCATTTTTTTTTTTAAGTTGCGAAACCGTGACATCAATTTTATTGCTCGTGTAAGAACAAGAACAAAATAACGATATCTGTGTGGGATCCATTCCAAGATTGCCACTAATCTACAAGTGGGTGTTGATCTTGGTTTTTTTGTTTTGTTTGGTGATGAAGCAGTCATCATAATTCGCTTGTGACCCACACAATTGAAGTTTGGAGTCCTGTCTTAAATGTGCTAGTACACTGCAATTTATTTGACTATGTATGTTATCACCAACCTAATTCACTTTAAATTTGGAAACTTTATCTGGAAAACCCACTTTGACATGTTGATTGCTGCTTAAATTTGATCGAACGGGCCTAATTAGTTGCGAACTGAGTTCCCGTTCTAGTCTTTCGTATTTTTAAGATTTTGCAATTTCCTGTGGTTGTAGTTTTCAGGCTTTGGTTTGTTGGATTTAGTTTTAATTTGTAATGACTTCACTTATGACCTGCATTTTGGTATTTGATCTTGCCTAGCTTGCAGCTTCAATGTTGTGGAACCCATTGAAGTATAAATTCAAAGCTCTTCTTTTTGTTGAGTATCAAAGTACATTTTGGTTTAATTTCTACCAAATGTTATTGAAATTAAATATATTTCGGAGTGTTGACAGATTAGGACTGGTCAACTGAATTGAGACTGTAAACTAATTATTTTGTTGAAATCTGTTTGAATGTGTGAGACTTGTGAGTTGCACCTGAAACTGAAATTTATTAATGTACTTTGCACTCTGCATTTTAGGTTTAAATCACTCATTAATAAACCTGAAAACCATTTTATTAACCATAAACATATAATTTGCACTGATTTCTTTCTGGCTTTTCTGCATCAGGAGCAAAGCAGCAATTATTGCACAAGCTTCGAAGATTTGAAAAACTGGCAGAGTTGGATCCTATTGAACTCGAGAAAAGGCTGTTAGAACAAGAAGAAGATGATGATGATACTGACAACGATACTAATGACCTGGAGGAAGAGGAGGAGTCTGAAGATTATGAGTCTAACGTTGATGGTTTCCTTAAACAAGTTGTTAGCCAATCAAATTACCATAACCAGCGGCGAATTCCAGAAGACATGAAGAGACTGATGACTGATCTAATCGCGGAGGAAGAGCGAGAGCAGAATTGGTCGGATGACAGAGAAGGGGTGGTGAAAAGGGTGTGTAGGAGGTTGGAGTCATGGAAAGAAGTGGAATCAAACACCATTGACATGATGGTGGAACAAGACATTATAAAACAACTTGATGGGTGGAAAAGAAATGACCAAGAACAGGTTGGAGAGACAGCATTAGAGATTGAACTTGCTATCTTTGGATTACTAATGGAGGAATTATCAGAAGAACTAGTTGTTTAAGTGGGGATTTTATTTAATTCCACCAATCAAATGAATTTTGGCAAAATAATTTTCTTTCATATTTTTTTTTTGGGTTCTTCAATACAGTAGTAGTAGTAGTAGTATTAATTTGAGGAGTATGGTCTACCTTGCTGTGAGGGGTTAGGCTAATTAACTAGAAGAAAATGACCACCCAGGAGGGCAAGGAGGATTTTAAATAGGTGTTAATTATTAATTAATATTTAATAATTAGTATGATATTATGTATATGTTGCTAAATGAGACATGACATGTACAATTCCAAGCTCTTAATTTATATATTTATCTTCTTCTACCTTACAATATATTCCTCTCTTGTCTTGCTGGTAAGGTACAAAAATTGAAAGCAACTTCTTTTCTTTAATGGACAACCGACACCTCTTGTCTAACAATTTTGCACGACTTTTCTTCATCAGGACGACTGATTCTTTAATTGGTCTCTCACACGAACATTGCGCACTTTTAAAGTACTTATATGAAGGATTATTTTACGTAATTGCCAATTGTTTGGTCCTGTACTTGATACTTTTTTGTAAAAATGGACCTTATAAAAACTTATAACAATGTCAAGTATTTCCACAGTACCTTAGTCTCTCTTTGTATTATTGTTAGAAAAAAATGCTAATAATGTGTTGTTCAATTGCTCGCACAAATTAGGCAGTGATGGGACAATGCATCTACCACTCAAACTTTATTATAAGACCAGATCGATGCTAGTTAATGAAAGATGTCATATATGTGGTCAAAGTGCAAATCATGTGTTGTAATAAGTCAAATTACGTGAGCATGGATCATGAATGATAATAAGGAAGTTTGGCATTATTAAAGCTAATTATTGATACACGACATTTCTACCGAACTGAAAAAAATTACTTTGAAACAACCTCTTTTGCTGCCAATAGCAAAGCCTCACCACTTACTACCTCCTGATTTATTCTCGAATTCTAATACGAAGCAGAACAACATAAGTTGATTGTAGAAAAATTGTTGTAAGAGGTAGCCAATAGGTGGCAGAGAATCGACCATACTCTGCTATGAATTTTCATTCTCTGAACTTTATTCTTCTCTCTGTATTTGTTGATAAGTAACTTTATTCCTTTTCTTCTCTTTTCTTTATAGTTCATAAAGATAGATGGTTTGTTAGCGTTTTTCTCATTTAGTGCGGTCACTTTGTTCGGCAAAGAGAATTTACGGCGAGTATCGTATGAATTTGGGGTATCTATCTACTACTCACTCTTTTGATCTCACTAGAGAAAAACTCAATCAGCTTATTGCATTTTTTTAGTATTACAGTTCACTGGGGTTTGAACTTTTAATAGTGTCAGTTTGAGCTCAAGAAGAACCTTATTTTATCTAATATGCTAAATACTCTATAATACTCACAGAAAGTTTCAAAAATTGATTAAAATGTTGTAACTGTAGCTTTCCACAATAAGTACAAATGGATTGGTATTTACATGACACGTGTAAATACACATATCAATTTAAAAGCACAATGACAAGTTTATATAGAGACAATAAAGCATGTATGTTTAAATTGCAATAAAACCCCTATCTTTTGCCTATAAAAAGGCCCCTCGTTGTAATATAAAAGATACTAGAAATTAATACAAATCTTTTTCGCTGAAACGTAAATATCGATTTCTCTTCTCTTTTTGCTTGGTTTATTTTACGATTTTATATATTATTATTAATAATACTTATTGCTTTATCTATTATTTCTTTTAATTTATAACACGTTATCGGTATAATTTCAGAACCTTAAGCTTTTAAATTTTATTTTCATTAAAATCTGAAGTTCCTAAATTTATTTCCAGAACATGAAGTTTCTAGATTTTTATTTATTAATAGTTCTGAATTTCATTTCTCGCATTTTATTTACTTTTACGTAATTTACTTTCTCGTAATTTTTATTTAAACAATTTGGTCACTCATTCAAAAATCTGAAGTTTATGGATTTATTTATCATTACTGGAACATGGAACTTTTGGATTTATTTACTCACAAATATTCCTTTATATATCTGAAAATTTAAATTCATCGGATTTTTATCAGACTAGAAGTTCTGACTTCGATTGTGATTTTCAGATAACCAGAAGCTACAAAAAATGTCAAAATTTGCAAGCATGAAGTTTGTTGCACTGGAAGCATCTGGGGATAACTACATGTCCTGGGTAATTGACGCCAAATTATTGTTAAAATCAGAAGGCTTGTATTACACCATTGAAGAAGGAGCTGAGGCAACAGAACAAGACAAGTCCACTGCTATGGTCATTATCCGTCTCCATTTACATAAAGATCTAAAAGCCTAGTACCTTACTGTCATGGAACCGGAAGTTCTGTGGCAAGAATTAAAAGACCTTTTTGATAACCAACCCGATGTTGCATTACCAAATGCCAGGTATCAGTGGCAACATTTACGTTTTTAAGACTATAGGTCAGTCTCTAAATATAACTCTGCTTTATTCAAAATTACTACACAACTGAAATTGTGTGGCCAAGAGGTAACAGAAAATGATATGTTGGAAAAAACATTTACAACATTCCATGCCTCAAACATGATATTACAACAGCAGTATCGAGAACGTCGATTATCAAAATATTCAGAGCTAATATCATGTCTTTTCGTTGCAGAGAAAAATAATGAGCTTTTAATAAAAAATCATGAATCACGCCCGACCGGCTCTACATCATTCCCAGAAGTGAATGCTAATACTGTTGGGGGACATAATCGCGGCCGTGGTCGGGGTCACAGAAAAGCATATGATTATTCTAATCCGGGTGGTTATAATCAAAACATTCCCCATAAGAAGAATGTTAATAAGGTCAGGTCGGATAAAGGAAAAAGTATCCAAAAGGGGCTTAAGAAAGATGATGGTGTATGTTTTAGATGTGGCTGTCATAATCATTGGTCACGTACACCCAAACATTTGGTTGAGCTGTATCAAGCATCAATCAAAGGGAAAGAAAATGGAAAGAATCCTGAAACCAACTTCATGGAGGAATAAGATTTTATGGATATTACCCAGTTTAATGTTTCTGATTTTCTAAATGATCCAAATGACAATGTGACCACTTCAATTGGTGATGGAAATATCCATACCAATTAAGTACTATTTGTAATATTTTTGTTAGCATATGAAATGCTTATGTAAATATTCCTTATATAATATATACTTTTGATCACTCCATCTAATATGCATTTTATTTTTTCTTTGTGAAGCACAACAAATATGTCTCTAAACGATAAATTGAGTATTATTGAAAAGTAAGGTACAAGAGATATATGTCTAGCCGACAGTGCAACGACACATGATTTTACAGAATCAGAAATACTTTCTGAATTTAACTTTGCTTAAGGCAAATGTCAATACAATATCAGGTCTAACAGATCTGATAGAAGGCTCAGGTAGAGCCATGATATTGTTACCAAACAATACTAAAATATGTATCAATGATGCTTTATATTCAAGTAGATCCAGAAGAAATCTGCTAAGTTTCAAGAATATACGGTGTAATGGATTTCATATAGAAACCATAAATGACGAGAATATCGAATATCGAATATCTGTGCATTACTTCCCATAATTTAGGCCAGAAACTCATTCTGGAAAAGCTACGTGCTTTATCATCTGGGTTATATTACACCCTTATAAGAGGTGTAGAAGTTTATGCAGTTATGAACCAGAAGTTCTTAGACACAAAAATATTTATGCTCTGGCATTACCGTCTTGGTCACCCGGGATCCACAATGATGCGAAGAATCATTGAAAATTCTCATGGACATCCATTAAATAACCATAGGATTATTTTACCTCATGAAAATTTATGTACTGGATGTTCACAAGGGAAATTAGTAATAAAACCATCCCAATCTAAGGTTGGCTTTGAATCCTCGTCATTCCTACAAAAGGATTCAAGGGGGCATATGTGGGCCTATTCATCCACCAAGTGGACCGTTCCGATATTTTATGGTCCTAATTGATGCATCCATCAGATGGTCACACGTTTGTTTATTATCAACACGTAATATTGCTTTTGCAAGATTACTTGCACAGATTATCAGGCTTCGGGCACATTTTTCCGATCATCCGATTAAATCAATACGCCTTGATAATGCTGGTGAATTTACTTCCAAGACATTTGATGAATATTACAGATAAGTTGGGATTGATGTTGAACATCCAGTTCCACATGTTCATACTCAGAATGGATTAGCAGAGTCGCTTATCAAGCGTCTCCAGGTAATTGCAAGAACTTTATTAATACGAACATAATTACCAATTTCTGTTTGTGGACATGTTATTTTACATGCTGCTGCATTAATTCATCTTCGTCCCACTGCTTATCATCAATATTCATCAGTACAACTTGTATTTGGTCATCAACAAGATATTTCTCATCTACTTTTGGTTGTGCAGTATATGTCCCAATTGCACCTACGCATAGAACTAAAATGGGACCCTAACGGCGTTTGGGAATATATGTGGGTCTAGATTCACCATCAATTATTAGATATCTGGAACCTTTAACTGGTGATATTTTTACTGCACGATTTGCTGATTGACATTTTGATAAGGGAAATTTCCTATCATTAGGAAAATCTTCTCCTGAAGAGAAGCGTGAACTTTCTTGGAAAGTCCCTAGTCTAATTCATCTTGACCTATACACATCTCAATGTGAGAATGAAGTCCGTAAAATAGTCCATCTTCAAACAATAGCAAATCAGTTACAAGATGCATTTACAGATGCTATTAGGGTAACAAAATCATATATCCCAGTTGTTAATGTACCAGCACGGGTGATTGTTCCAGAAGAACGATATAAACAAATGATAGTAAAAGAATCATCTACTGTACGCTAGAAGAGTGGTAGGCCACTCTGTTCGAAAGATATTGTTCCTCGAAAAAGGAAAAGAAATTACCAGGATCATATTCATGAGATTATAAATAAATTCACTTTGTCAAAATCGACTCCACAAGAGTTAGATGTACTTGAAAGAACACAAGTCACTAAAGTGACAGAAATCCCTACAGGGGAAGGAATCCCTGAAGAGATTCAAGAACATAGAAATGAGGAAATTTCTATAAATTATACAAGAGAAATGTGGAATCGTGAGGAAACAATCATCGATGATATATTTTCATATACAGTGGCCACTGAAATTATAAATGATGATTATGAGCCTCATAGTGTTGATGATTGTAGGCAAAGGTCTGATTGGCCTAAATGGAAAGAAGCAATTCAAACAGAATTGAATTCATTAGCCAACCGTAAAGTATTTGGATCAATAATCCAGACGCCTGAAGACGTCAAACCTGTTGGATACAAATGGGTTCTTATACGGAAACGAAATGAGAAAAACGAGGTTGTGAGATATAAGGCACGACTCGTAGCACAAGATTTCTCACAGAGACCGAGTATTGATTTTGATGAGACATACTCACCAGTAATGGATACAATTACGTTTCGATTTCTAATTAGTTTGACGGTCTTAGAAAGACTTGAAATGCGTCTTATGGACGTCGTAACTGCCTACCTATATGGCTCACTCGATTTAGATATTTATATGAGAATCCTTGAAGGCTTTAGAATGCCAGAAGCATACAACTCGAGACCTCGTAATTTATACTCAATTAACTTACAAAGGTCTTTGTATGGATTAAAGAAATCTGGACGCATGTGGTATAACCGTCTCAGTGAATATTTGATTAAAGAAGGATATATTAATAATCCTATATGCCCATATGTCTTTATAAAGAAATTAGAATCTGGGTTTGCTATCATAGCAGTTCATGTTGATGATATGAATTTAATTGGAACTCCAGAAAAGCTCCTGAAAATTGCTAAATAATAAAAAAAGAAATTCGAGATGAAAGACCTGGGAAAGATAAAATAATGTCTCGGTCTAGAGATTGAACATAAATCAAATGAAATACTTATCTATCAATCATCATATGTTGAAAAGATCCTGAAATGATTCCACATGGATAATGCTCACCCATTGAGTATTCCTATGGTTGTTAGAACTCTTGATCTTAAGAAAGATCCATTCCAATCACTTGAAGATGGAGAAAAGATACTTGGTCCTGAAATATCATATCTCAATGCAATTGTTGCTTTGTTGTATCTGGCTCAATGTATTAGACCAGACATTGCATTTTCAGTAAATTTGCTTGCTAGATTTAGTTCAGCACCAACTCGAATGTATTGGAATGGAATGGAATTAAACATCTCTTTCGTTACCTTCGTGTCACAAGAGATTTAGGATTATTTTATTCAAAATCTAACAATCTGTCAGGTTTACTTTGTTATGCTGATGCTGGATATCTATCTGATCCCCATAAAGCTCGTTTACAAACGGGATACGTTTTTACATATAATGGCACAACAATCTCCTGGCGCTCCACAAAGCAAACTATTGTTGCTACATCCTCTAATCATTATGAGATCCTTGCACTTCATGAAACAAGTCGAGAATGTGTTTGGCTAAGGTCAGTTATTCATCATATTCAAAAGACATATGGATTCTCATTATCTACAGAAATGCCAACACCGATATTTGAAGATAATGCGGCTTGTATTACTCAAGTTAGAGGAGGATATATCAAAGGAGATATAACCAAACATATTTATCCCAAATTCTTCTATACTCATGAACTTCAACAGAACCGACAGATCGATGTTAAGCAAATTCGGTCTACAGATAATCTTACAGATTTGTTTACCAAGACATTGCCTACATCAACTTTTGAGAAACCGGTATATAAAATTGACATGCGCCTGCTCTGTAAATTACAGGATTAATATTGAAGTTTTGTTCAGGGGGAGCAAAATTTGAATGGACATACTGTACTCTTTTTCCTTTACCGGATTTTGTCCCACTGGGTTTTACCGGAAAGGTTTTAATGAGACAGTTCTCTTCTCTTTTTGCTTTCCTTTACCGGATTTTGTCCTACTGGGTTTTACCGGAAAGGTTTTAATGAGGCAGTTCTCTTCTCTTCTCTTTTTGCTTTGTTTATTTTATGATTTTATATATTATTATTAATAATACTTATTGTTTTATCTATTATTTATTTTAATTTATAACATAAAAGTATTTATAACCGGTGATAATATTTGATACTTTTATATCATTGATTTCTACACATAAATGAGTTGTTTGATATGAATTAGCTTCTACAAGCACGGTCGAGATGTAACACCCCACTCGAAAGGAGGGGTTCTACTTTACGGTAGCATAGGTAAAGGTGGACATATATTTGCTGATAGCATGGTTTGAACCCCAGCGTTGGAGCTTCATGTCGACCTCCAAGCACCAAGGCAATAGACCCTTGGTAATAAAATGATGGTGTAGTGTCGAGATTCAATTGAATTAATGTACTGTTTTGTCTATGATTGTAATTTTCTCGATATAATTTGTTTTTTTGGTTAAAAAATGAATATACAAATTAGATTTATCGGTTATAATATTTTCATCCATTTAATGATCAAATATTAAAATTCAAACGGTAGTTTTCGTTCAAGCAATTAATCTTTCAAGTAGACCGGACAATATTAAAATTCAAACGGTGGTTTTCATTCAAGCAAATGAGCAATTAATCTTTCAAGTAAACCAGACAATAGTTGTATTAGGTCTATTTATCATGTTTCATGTTAGGAACTTCTCGGTAAGCGATCTTATGTCAACGCTTTGCTTTTCTATTTTATTTTTGTTGACATTATCTATTAATTCTGGATCAAGTATTTTTTTTTCAAAAGTTTTTACCAATGGTATAGGATTCGAACCACTGATCTGGAAGTCATTTATCCAAACCTTAAACTTGTCCATCTACTAACTGAGCTATGCCTTTATTGGCAACAATTTACTTATACAGTTCTAACAATTATCAATGACCCGATTAATAGGTAACAGAAAATAGATTATATTATTTGGTTCATGTTCCTCCTCGACTACGCCATAGTGAAGTTTTCCTTGTGCAATATGAATATACTGATTACATTAAATTCAATATGGTTACAAAATATTGTGAAACAAATTGAACAAACTATCATGGCATCATTTGGACTGAAAATTACTTGGGCTTCAACGTCCATTGTCCAATCTATTAATCAAACCCATTTTCTACAATCTTCGCATTTATATATAATTGGTTTGTAATTCTCAATCAGAGATCTTGCTATGAAGCTACGATAGAGAGATGTTAAGTTATGTTGTACCTAATTCTTGGTTGTATGTCATGTCACAATCTAAAGTCAAAATAATCCCCATTTGGTCAAAATTGTGTTAGGTTTTGACTCTTATTCTTAAGTAAACCCAATGTGAACTAAACGAGACTTAATTGATATGAAACATCTTAGAGACGTGGTTAACATTTGGAAGTTGAATATGATGTTTGAGGGAGGTTTGAAGACCAAGAAGAACTGAAGAAACGTAGATGGTTGACAATCGTTGTGGGTAATGTTGCGGGATGGACATTGGTTCCCACAATGGTCCTATTCCAGTGAAAAGTGTTGTACATTGTGTTGTGGGTTTGATAGCCGTGCGACAGCTGGACAACGGTTTCGGGTTCGTTTCAACGTATGGATCGTGATTTTCTAAGCGATATAATTTAAGGTGACTTGTAACGATTTAGGAAGCGGGTGTGCAACCGTGACCCGAATCGTAGTCAATCATAAACATGCTTGGAATATGAAAAATTTAGTGGAAAAGGAAGTAATTTATTTCTGGAAGATCTTGTGCTTGAAGGAAACTGATTTCTCTTTACAAGAAGATGTACTTGGTGATATTCAGGGGGGACCAAGGGGGATATTTGGGAGAGGGTGTACTTAGAGGAGGATCCTATGAGCCTTGTGAGCTGAGAGCCATCATGTAAAGCTCAGTTGCGAGCTTAGGGGATTGGTAAGGCTCGGTAGTTCGAGGTTTGGGTTGTGAAAGAGAGAATGCTGAAGTATATGGTTGTGACAATTTATCATATAGTGGAACTTTTCTGTCGTCTTGACAACCGTGGTTTTTTCCCTGATTTAGTGTTTCCACGTATATCTTGTGTTGTGTGATTGCTTTATATTTTCTCTCAGCTTTTTTATGCTAGTAGATGTTAATTGCTTTGTTATGGGTAAAAATTAGGCTTGTCACTTCCACGTGCATCGGTTCAAAATCCCAACAATTGGTATCAAAGCCACAATTGGCAATGGTAGCGTCAAGTCTTTACGGGAGATTGTATGGTGGACTTGATGGTATTGGGATGATGATTCATGATTGTCTAGTATGGTTTAACAAAGGAGACACGTCTTGGCAACAGTTTTGAACTCAGTAAGGTTAGATGACAAAAAGAATACTGATGAAGGAGACGTTTGGCTTGTGGTGGCAAGTATGAGTCATGGAGTGTTGGAATCCCGTTCACCAATAACGCAACGGAAATGGTTTTAAAATTTTTATACAGATCATAATTTATCTCTAACCAGTGAACTTGGGATCGTAATTATTTTCGGAACTAACATATACAAAATTATTACAATAATAAAATATATGTATATATAGGATATTGAAATCAATATAAAGAGAAGAAGAAAAATAGAACCATACCAACGTTTGGAGGTTCCTTCACTTTTCTATATACTCCAGGTCTGTACCACTGATCTTCCTAGCTATTTCTAGGACTGGTAACTGCGTGTGGGCGAGTCATTATCTCAGAAACTTAGAATGGAGGATGTAGAGAAAAAACGAATAAAGAAACTCTTTCTTCTATGTGTTTCGAAAACACAAAATAAATATAAAACAATATACATATATATATTTCTATTTACTGTGCACGAATCACAAAAGAAGAAATATATATGTATGTATGTATGTATGTTTCAATGTGCAACTCTTGCACACACAACAACTTCGCATTTTTTTTAAAACAAATAATATGTCATATATATAATATTTAAATTTAACGATCATATCATTATTTAAAAATAAAATCTATATTTTATTTTTCAAATAAGATATTATATATATATAAATTTAAATATATATATAAATTTAAACACTTCAAATTCAAATATATATAAATTATTTTATTTAATAAATGAGATAATCATATTATCTAATCATTCAAAAATCAATAACAATTGAAACTCTCCATTCATGACTAATTATACTATTAAATAATCTTATTATTTAATTGTCGTAATTGTCATTTTAATCAACTGAATAATCTAATTACTCAATCAACTCCTGACATGTGTCACTTTCGTAATATAATTAATTTACAATCCAATTAATTAACCGTGACCCCTGTTACCTTAATCGATCGAGCTAGCAAGGGGACCTAATGGACCCACAGTATTTTGAGCTCCAATAATATTGGGAATCATTAATTATATTCTTTAATTAATATTATTTGATTATTAAATCCGGTGTTATTCTACTAAAAACCCGAAGCTGCACTCTCTTAACTGTAGATGCTTTTACATAGACCGATACAACTCGATATCCATCGATATAGCTATTACACATGGTGTGATCCTCCACAATAGTTCATAACTAGAGTTGGGTCATAATGTCCATTATACTCCTCTAATTATATATATCCTTTAAGTATCATTGATTCTTTAATGGACAATAAATCCTATTTCCTCACGGAATTAGGAGAACACTCATATTGTCCAAGCCCCGAATCAACTCTTAAGGGAACTACCATCTACTTCTCACAAGAAGGAGTGGATTCCACTATTGTGTAAAAACCTTCCCAGCCACAAGCCAAACCGTAATCCTAACATACGGAGCATATTGATAGGGAATAGCATCTGATCTCACACATGGTATATCAAAGACCACGATCTAACTTGAAAGAGTCTATAAGACACTCAGGATTAAGATTACCCACATATAGCCATCCTTAGTTGATATATATGAATCTCATCGGTAAACGGATCTTGGTGAGAGATTCATAAAGATCACGACACAGTCCTATATGATCACATCAAACAAGGTGCGTCCATTCCCATATCTCATATGAATGATTCAGGATAGAATTACCGTACATTACGGAATGGAACGCAGCTATAGATTAACCACAAATAAAGTACCCAACTTTATTTGCTATCTATGGACTCTTTAGATTGCACGTCTCTTATTGTATCCATCCGTATATGACACTCATATACATAGTTCGAGATTACATCTGACAATCTTGGATGTTAAATATATATGCACAAGTTATAAAATAAACAACACAACAAAAATGAATTAAACTTTTTCTTTTATTTATTTCATAAATCCATTTACAAATTACATCTTTAGGGCATAAACCCCAACAATCTCCCAATTGCACTAAAGCATGTGAGGCATGTCTCGTAACCCTAGACCATCTAGGTGACCCGAAAACACTTTAGCCGGTAAGGTCTTCGTAAATGGATCAACATGATTGTCTTGTGAGGCTATCTTGGTTGTCGATCACATCTCCTCTCTGCATTATCTCTCTAATGAGATGATACTTTCTCTCCATATGTTTCCCTCTCTTGTGGCTTCTTGGTTCTTTGGAATTAGCCACAACACCACTGTTTTCATAATAAAGTGTGATAGGCTTATCCAGATATGGAACAACCTCCAGACCACTCAAGAACTTACGGAGCCAAACAACCTCTTTAGAAGCATCACAAGCGGCTACATATTCGATTTCCATGGTGGAGTCAGCAATGCAAGATTGCTTGATACTTCTCCACACAAAGGCTCCACCAACCAGATTGAATACTGATCCAGACATAGATTTCTTAGAATCTGTTTGACTGAAAATCAGAATCTGTGTATCCTAATGGGATCAAATCCTGTCCGAAATACACTAGCATATAGTTTCTCGTTATCTGAAGATACTTGAGAATAGTCTGGACAATATCCCAACGATCCAATCTTGGGTTGGACTGGTATCTGTTGACTACTCCCACTGCATAGCAGATGTCCGATCTCGTGCATGACATAACATACATGAGACTACCTACTGGCGATGCATAGGGTACACGTCTCATATCCTCAACTTCTTGAGGTGTCTTAGGACACTGTTCCTTGGGACACTGTTCCTTAGACAAGTGAACTCCATGTCTGGAAGGTAAATTACCTTTCTTGGAGTTCTGTATCAAAAATCACAGAATAATCTTGTTGATATATGATGCTTGAGACAGTGTTATGAGTTTGTTCTTATGATCCCTTATAAGTTGGATCCCTTATAAGTTGGATCCCTAGAACATAACTTACATCTCCCAAATCTTTCATTTGGAATTGGCTAGCCAGCTAGCCCTTTACATCATACAACACTCCCACATCATTCCCAATGAGTAGGACATCATCTACGCATAAGGCCAAGAAAACTACTTTTTTGTTAATGATACGCTTATAGACACAAGGCTCATCGATGTTCTGCTTGAAGCCATAGGTTTTGATCACATCATCAAACCTAATAATCCAAGATTTAAGTCCATAGATGGACCTTTACAGCTTGTAAACCATTTGCTCTTGATTTGGAGACACGAATCCCTCTGGTTGCATCATATAGATGCTCTCATCAAGATTGCCATTAAAGAATGTAGTCTTGATGTCCATTTCCAAATTTCATAATCAAAATAGGCAGTAATGGATAAGAGAATCCTAATAGACTTAAGCTTAGCTACTAGCGAGAATGTCTCTTCATAATTGACCCTTCTTTCTGGGTATAACCCTTGACCACTAGTCTTGCCTTGAAGGTCTCTACCTTCCTATCTATTCCTCTCTTTCTCTTGTAGATCAACTTACACCCTATGGGTTTTACCCCATCTGGTAAGTCTACAAGATCCCAAACTGAGTTAGAGTACATGGACTCCATTTTGAGATTCATTTCTTTAAGCAATTCCTCTTTATCAGGATCTTCCATTGCATTTTTAAATGTCAACAGATCATCCATATTATCAGCAGAGACAACACCTTGTCCCTCACCTATACCTAAATAGCATTCAGGTTGTCTCACAACCCTCTCACTACGTCTAGGTGGTAGTGTATATTGATCAAGAACCATCTGACTTTCAGATGTTTATGGATCAACAACTCTTGTTGATGAAGCACTAGTTTCACAGGCTCTAACTCATTCAATACAATCTTAGAACAAGGTTTATGGTCACTAATATAATTGTCCTCAAGAAACGTTTCATTTGTCGATACAAATACTTTGTTATCTTTGGGACTATAAAAGTGTCCACTTATGGTCTCCTTGGAGTATCCTACAAACAGACAGACAACAAACTTGGAGTCTAGCTTTCCAGTTCTATTCTTTAGCATGTGTGCTAGACACCCTCATATGCGTAAATGTCGTAAACTAGCTTTACGTCCATTCCATAACTCTGGGGAGTTTTAGGAATAGATTTGGATGGCACCACATTTAAAATGTATGCCGCTGTTTGTAACGCATATCTCCAGAAGGAATTTGGTAATGATAAGAAACTAATCATAGCTCTCACCATTTCCATCAGGGTTATATTTCTCTTTTCCGCTACACCATTATACTGAGGTGTACCGGGAGCTGTGAGTTGGAAAACTATCCCATGCTCGACCATGAGGGGACCATGAAGTCTTCAAAATCTCGGTCAAGGTACTCATTGTTGGAACTGAAAATACAAACACGGTTAAATGCTCAAGGCTAACCTAGAGGGGGGGGGGGATGAATAAGTTAGACACCTTTTTCGACTCCCTTAGAAACAATAAAAATTTTGTCCCTCTAGATTGCTTGTATCACAATATATATATATATATATATATATATATATATTAATTAAAGATACTTAATCAATATATAAAGACAAGTAAAGTGTGATACAAACAAGTAATGGTAACACATACACAATCTATATCATAGAAAAGAAGTCAACTTACATAAAGAGTTCTATCCATTGTATTCAAATAACAAATACAAATACTAGAGAGATAGGGATAGAGAGAAGTTGACACAAGATATAACGTGGTAAACCTCCGAAGAGGAAACATCCACTGGCTAGGAGCCACCAGCAAACAAAATCGACTAGTAGATAAGACAAGTACAATCTCTCAAGTGACCCCTTCACCTAGAAACTACCCTCCTATCCTACTCATGAAGATGTCACCCTCATGCTCAACAATCCGAGGCCTCACACCTCTTGTCAAGACTTCCTCGCTCACCTTACCAGATCCTCACGTCCCAAGGCAAGACTTCTTGCTCAACTATCCGAGTCCTCCCGACTCTAGTTAAAACTTCCTCGCTCACCTATCCGGATCCTCACGACCCTAGGCAAGACTTCTTGCTCGACTATCCGAGTCCTTCTGACTCTAGCCAGGACTTCCTTGCTTGACAATCTAAGGTCTCACACCTCTTGCGAAGACATCTTGCTCAACAACATAGGTCTCACACCTATTGTCAAGACTTTCTTCTCACAAGGCATCTAGGTGATCATGAATGCAAAACGCAAACAAGCACGCAACATAGAATTCTATGATCAACACATCCTATGGAAAATACTAGACATGAGCATGAATGCATAAATCCAATGTAGTCTAGTCAATCATGCATGTATAATCAATCTAGATCATGTAAGATATGTTCAACATTAATCACAACCTAGATACATGCATAGATCTAAACTTGAATCACAAAATATGTTCAATAAATCACAAGATCAAGTTTAAATCACACAAACCAAAAACGTGCTAAAATCATATGACAAAGTCATTTAGATTTAAGCTAAAGTTCTAGAGCATATTCCTATTCATTGATTCAACAAAACACATGAATAGTTTAAAAAAACATAAGTGCATGTATTATGTGAGAATTCGGCCAAGAGAGCCTAATACATGTGAGGAACTATTTTTCACAAAATCAATCAATCAAAGATCATCAAATAGTCCTAGAATCAAAGCTAGCACAATACAATCCCAAACATGTGAAAACATAGGCAAGATCGAAACCTAACTCGACATGTAAGATTTCAATTGAAATTCAACCTAGCTTTAAAAGAGTTCAAAACTCAAATCAAAACACTCACAATACACATATATAAGTTGAAGAAAAAAACCCAAGGCAATTGACCAAGTTTTAAAAGAAAACTTTGAGAGAAAATCAATACCTTAGTTGATTTAGGTGCAGTCCCGTTTTTGTGTTTAGACTCCAAAAAAAATAATAAAACTCACTCAAACCTTCAGAGAAAAGATGGAGGATGAATATAAAAACACTCTAAACTTTGAATGTCTCAAATCGGAGTTCAAATGAAGAATTTATGGTGTTTGGAAGGTGAGAAAATGTAGAGAGAAAATTTCTGCACACTAGTTTGAATTTCTTCTTAAAATGAAATGTGAGAGGGAAAGAGAATAGAAAGAAGAGGGAAAGAAAGAAGTCAAAAGACAATTTTGCCCTTCTTTGTTATTGGCTCCCCGAGATGGCGTGTGGGCATCTCAGGGCAGCAAAGTGTTGCAGCCGAGATGGCCACGTGCCATCTCGGGCATGCACCACTTCATGGCCTTCGGCCATGGTGCAATCCCCTTGCTCTTGCTCACGAGTTCTTCGACCGTTCTCCGGCCTCTGAACTCGGAATTTGAATCCGTTTGCGGATTACAAACCATAACTCTCACACGGACATGGACATATAAGATAATCAACCCAAAAAATAATAATTGGACTAGATATTCGATTATGAAGACAATGTATGCAACATGAGTTGAAAATGTAGTATCTTTTGACTAAGAACTCGTAATCAATAGTATGAGTAACCGAAATGACTGGAACTCAATCAAGAATGATTTAAGACTAAATTCAAGTTCAATATCCATGTTATACAAACATATACACATACAAACACAATTCACACTAGAATGCAAACTACATAGAGATAGTCTCCAATCATGCATTTTCCAAAACATGTTATTTCCATACCAATGCATGAGCATTCATCTTCAAGTGTGTGAATGTGTTATACATGGTGCACAACGATACAGGGACACATATGAATGAATTGTATGTGTGTGCCTATAATGGTGCACAATGATGCAGGGACACAAATATATGAATTGTGTGAGTGTGCCTAAGTCTTGTAAGAGAAAGATAAGGTCTTAATATACCTTTGTAGAACCAAATTGCATCCTTTCTCTTTGAAGACTTAGAACTTGCTTTGACTTGTTGTTCATCCTTCTTTGAAACTTGAATCATCATGAATCTAAACAACTAAATCATTACAAGTAAACATCATTTTGATATGAAATTAATGCCAACACAAACTAAAACCTAACAGGAACCCCTTTCACCGGTTACGCAGCGGAACTAGGTTTTAATATTTTTATACAGATCATAATCTGTATCTGGGACCAGTGAACTTGGGATCGTAATTATTTTTCAAAAATAATACATAAAATATTAAACACAGGAAATTGTAATCAATATAATTAGAAGAAGAAAATCTTACCAACGTTTGAAGGCTCCTTCACTTTACGATATGCTCCTGTTTGAACCACTTGATCTTCCTCACTATCTTCCGGAACTGGTAACTGCTTGTAGGCACGTCACGGTCTATGGAACTTGAATGGAGGATATAGAGAAATACTTGCAGAAACTCTTTCTTCTCAATTTGGTGTATTGATTTCATGCAAACATGAATTCCATCTCATGCAAAAAATATATATATATATTTTTCTTCGTGTGTATCAGGTACACACCAAAACCAAAACCACTTTTTCTTTTTAATCTCTTTCTCACGCGTGTCTTTGGATTTCACACATATAACTACTTTTTAATTGCAATTCCAAGAGACCTAGTACACCACTATCTCCATATATATATATATATATATATCCTTGTTTGTATCCTATACAAACCCTCATATATGTGCATACACCAATTTGCATCCAATGCAATCTCTTATGTTATAATTGATATACATCTTTTAATTATCTTTTTCAAATATATATAATATATTAAAAGTGATGATAAGTATTTTAAATTTAAACTTAAATTTAAATACTTAGATAAACGATTTAGTAAAATAAAATAGTCCTATTATTTTATCTTCACCTAAATCCATATATCAACTAACACCCTCATATTAATAGTTAATTCATAATTCATAATTATCAATATAATTAAATGATCTAATTATTTAATTAATTTAACTATTAACATTCATTAATTAAATAATCTCATTATTCAATTAATTTCCGAATATATACGTGTTACTTTTGTAACACAATTAATTGGACAATCCAATTAATTGGACAATCCAATTAATTGGACAATCTAATTAGTTAATTGTGACCCTTGATACCTAAATCGACCGGGCTAGCAAGGGGACCTAATAGACCCATAGTATTTTGAGCTCAAATAATCATCGGAATCATTAATTAAACTCTTTAATTAATATTCCTTGATTATCAACTCCGGTGTTATTCCACTAAAAACCCGAAGCTGCACTCTTTCAACTGTAGACGCTTTTACACAGACCGATACAACTCGGTGTCCATCGATATAACTATTACATATGGTGTGATCTTCCACAGTAGTTCATAATTAGAGCTGGGTCACAATGTCCGTTATACCACTCTAATTATATATATCCTTTAAGTACCGTTGAATCTATAATGAATAATAAATCCTATTTCCTTATAGAATTAGGAGAGCGCTCATATTCTCCAAGGCCCGAATCAACCCTTAAGGGAACTACCATCTACTTCTCACAAGAAGTAGTGGATTCCACTACTGTGTACAAACCTTCCCAGTAACAAGCCAAACCGTAATCCCAACATACGGAGTATATTGATCAGGAAATGCATCTGACCTCACCCATGGTATATATAAGACTACGATTTAACCTGAAGGAGTCGATAAGACACTCAAGATTAAGATCACCTACATATAGCCATCATTAGTTGATATATATGAATCTCATCAGTAGACGGATCTTGGTGAGAGATTCATATAGATCATGGCCCAGTCCTATATGATCACGTCATACAAAGTGCCTCCATTCCCATATCTCATATGAATGATTCAGGATAGAATCAACGTACATTACGGAATGGACCGCAACTATAGATTAACCACAAATAAAGTACCCAACTTTATTTGCTATCTATGGACTCTTTATATTGCACGTCTCTTACTGTATCCATCTGTATATGACACTCTTATACATAGTTTGAGATTACATCTGGAAATCTAGGATGTTAAATATATGCACAAGTTTATAAAATAAATAACATAACAAGAATGAATTGAACTTTTCTTTTTATTTATTTCATAAATCCATTTACAAATTACATCTTTAGGGCATAAACCCCAACAATCTCCCACTTGAACTAAAGCAAGTGAGGCATGTCTTGTAACCCGACTATCTAGGTGACCCAAAAACACTTTAGCCGGTCAGGTCTTTGTAAATGGATCAACATGATTATCTTGTGAGGCTATCTTTATGACGATCACATCTCCTCACTGCATTATCTCTCTAATGAGATGATATTTCTCTCTATATGTTTCCCTCTCTTAAGGCTTCTTGGTTCTTTGAAATTAGCCACAACACCACTATTATTACAATGAAGTGTGATAGACCTTTCCAAATCTGGAACAACTTCCAGATCACTCAAGAACTTACGGAGCCAAACAGTCTCTTTAGCAGCTTCACAAGCGGCTACATATTCGACTTCCATGGTGGAGTCAACAATGTAAGATTGCTTGATACTTCTCCACACAATGGCTCCACCACCCAAGGTGAATACTGATACTGACGTTGATTTCCTAGAATCTCTGTCTAACTGAAAATCAAAATCCGTGTTTCCTGACGGGATCAAATCCTGCCCGGAATACACTAACATAAAGTCTCTCGTTCTCCAAAGATACTTGAGAATTGTCTTGACAACAACCCAATGATCCAATTCTGGGTTGGACTGGTATCGACTGACTAATCCCACTACATAGCAGATGTCTGGTCTCGTGCATAACATAGCATACATGAGACTACCTACTGTCGATGCATAGGGTACACGTCTCATATCCTTAACTTTTTGAGGTGTCTTAGGATACTGTTCCTTTAGACAAGTGAACTCCATGCCTGGAATGAAATTTACCTTTCTGGGAGTTTTGCATTGAAAATCGCACAAGATTCTTATCGATATATGATGCCTGAGACAGTGCTATGAGTTTGTTCTTACGATCCCTTATAAGTTGGATCACTAGAACATAAATTGCCTCTTCCAAATCTTTCATTTGGAATTGGCTAGCTAGCCAGCCCTTTACATCAGACAACACTCCCACATCATTCCTAATGAGTAGGATATCATCTACGTATAGGAACAAGAAAACTATTTTCTTATCAGTGATACGCTTATAGACACAAGGCTGGTGGACGAATGGCCCGGAGCCATAGGGTTTGATCACATTATCAAACCTAATGTTCAACGATCTAGATGTTTGCTTAAGTCCATAGATGGACCTTTGCAGCTTGCAAACATTTTGCTCTTGATCTAGAGACACAAATCCCTCTGGTTGCATCATATAGATGCTCTCATCAAGATTGCCATTCAAGAATGCATTTTTGACGTCCATTTACCAAATTTCGTAATCGAAATAGGCAGCAATGGATAATAGAATCCTAATAGACTTAAACAAGGCTACTAGCGAGAAGGTCTCTTCATAATCGACCCACTCTTTCTGGGTATAACCCTTGGCCACTAGCCTTGCCTTGAAGGTCTCTACCTTTTCGTCTACTCCTCTCTTTCTCTTGTAGATCCACTTACACCCTATGGGTTTTACCCCATTCGGTAAGTCTACGAGATCCCAGACTGAGTTAGAGTACATGGACTCCATCTCGAGATTCATGGCTTTAAGCCATTCCTCTTTATCAGGATCTTCCATTGCATTCTTTAATGTCAATGGATCATCCACACTATCAGCAGAGACATTATCTTGTCTCTCACCTATACCGAAATAGCGTTCAGGTTGTCTCACAACCCTTTTATTACGTCTAGGTGGTATTGTATCTTGATCAGGAACCATCTGGCTCTTAGATGTTCATAGATTAACAGCTCTTGTTGATGAAGCACTAGTGTCACCAGGCTCCAACTCATTCAATACAATCTTAGAATGGGGTTTATGGTTGAAACAAATATTATGCTATGTTTAATACTAATCTAGAAGGGGGGGGGGGGGGGGGTGAATAGATTTTAAAATAATTTTACCAAATTTTCGTTAATAGTCAAGTTAATGAAAATATCCCTAGCTAGTTACAATAAAATTAAAAGTGTAAAAAGTGCGAAAATATTAAAGACACTTGAGATTTACGTGGAAACCCTCCAAATGGGAAAAACCACGGGCTGATGAGTGCGCCACACTAGAACCTCGAATCCACTAATGGCAAAGGAATACAACCTAATCCCGGTTTAAAATCCACTACCACGACCTAATCCCGGTATAAGTGAACCTAGTCCATCTTGCTTGCGATTTAAGCTACCTACTCCCGAAAGCAACACAAGTCTTACTTCTCAATGAAGAGATAAAATGGCCTATGTGAATATATGATAATATTCAAAGAACAAACAAGGTTAGGAAACCTTATATGCTTATCTAGGATGATGAGATGACAATTAATGCAATCCTAGATATCAAAAGCTAAATGACATGTTCAAAAAGCTTAGCTAAACAAAGATCAAACAATCCTATGAAGCTATAATAATACAACACTCAATCTTGTCATCACAACAATCTCTAATTTGTAACTTGAATGTATTCTAAGAGCATACAAATGATTAAAGAGATGGCTTAGCAAGAAAAACACTTAACTTGTAAGAAGATAGTGAGAAACTTACCAAGCAAGATGTGATTATGCAAGACTATCCATAAATGCACTTTAAATGACTTTAGATGAAGTTTTTATGCACATGGGAATGTTTTCAGTGTTTAAAGATGAGTTCTTGGAAGAGTTTTCCTTTTGAAATGTGTTCTAAGGAAAAGATATGATGTTCTGAACTCTATTTTGACATGAACACAAAGAGTTATATATATATGAGTTTCAACCAAAGTGAGGTTGTTTTGAAAAAAATGTTCCAGCTTCCGCTATGTGCGCTGGTGAGGTGCGCTGGTTGAGTAACGCACCACCAGCGTACAACCTAATATTTTCAATAGGCGCTGGTCGAGTGGCGCAACTTAGTGGCGCATGACATGCGACAATCCACTGGAATGTTACGCTGGTGAGGCTGCGCTAGTCGAGTAGCGCACCACCAACGCACTGCCCACTTTTTCAACATTGCGCGGGTGCAGCGGCGCAGCTCAGTGGTGCATGACAAGCGGTGATCCACTGGAATGTTGCGCTGGTGAGGCTGCGCTAGTCGAGTAGCGCACCACCAGCCCACTGCCCACTTTTTCAACACTCAAACACACATTTTCAACAAGCTCTAGAGTGATGAAAATGCATCCTATTCTAAAGCCTAATCATGACATAAAACTTTAATTACGAGATACAAATGAATCAACAAGAGTCATTTAAATCAGAATGCACACAAGTATAAACACACAGCATATATGAATAAAAGTTATGCATGAATTTGTGAGTGTGTGCAACTATCTCTTCAAAGCAAGTAAGCACACGAATTTTACCTTTGGTGCTTCTCCTCTTGAGGTCTTGAAAGCCTAAGTTACCCTTATAATACACCCCAAAAATGTGATTTGTTCACGAAATAAGCCAATCAATAAATGAGGACTTTACAATCTCCCTCTTTGGCTATTTCGTGACAAAACCTCCACTCATATTGATCCTTACAAAATAAAATAAAACACCGGGAAGATATTCTACATTAAAAATAGATATACATAAAAAAAAACTTCAAATCTTCAATCTCTTGTAGAATCATCAACCCTGCACACAAAACAAACAACAAGTACACTTTCCAAACCAAGTGCATGTGAGATGATCAAGTGGATAGAAAACAAAAGCATTTGCATATAAGAATATGAGTAATGCACCACATCATGCAATGCTACCCCTCAAAGGGTTACTCCCCCTAAATGTAATCTCCCTAAAAACAAGTACTACTCCCTTTAAACCCAACACATGCTACCACATGTTACTCCCCTAACACCATAATGCTACTCCCCCTTTTTGTCATGATATAGGCAAAGGAGAAGTTCCCAACCGGGTCACTCAAGGCAAAGAAAGAAAGGAGCATACAAGATATTTGCATAATTATATAAGCCACATTTATGCAACTCAATTAATAGGAGATAAACAAGGAGATTTATTTGAAGAAAATGTGTGAATCAAAAATGCTTTGCATACAAGACATGTTGCATTCAAGTCCAAAAACAATGGTATTTGGCAAAGCAAATGACAAAGGTTTCCAATATAATTCAAACCAATTTCACCATTTGTCATGAGAGAAGCAAGGATATAGAGTTTTTATAGATATCACATTTTAATGGCATTATATCCAACTTTATAAGCGAAACATGGCATGAGCAACTTTACACCCTATTTGATTTTTTCGGGTAGGAAACCCGTATGATAGTAGCCATGTTCAACTAATAAAGAAAGAGAGACATTGATGAAACATTTTAGTCTCACTAGCTTTTTTCACGTAATATTTTGCATTCAACAATTGCAATCATCAATTCATGCTTTATCATTTTCATTAGCATGTCATTAATGAATCATCATGTCATGGAGATAACTATAGGTCATTCAATATGTACTTCCTATGTAGATCTCCTAGTCCAAAAATGCATGTTTAAACATAAAAATGACATGGATTGAAATCAAAGCAAAGTTCACACTTATTGAAGAAAAATACAATATACTATAGTATAAGTGCAACCAAACTACTCAAGCAATCAATAAAGGAGCATACACATTTTCAAAAATTTTGGATGCAACACGTATACAATAGCTCTCTTTGCTTGAGTTCCCCTTATGAGGTCAAAGACCAAAAAACATCACTCCATGAGACAAATCCCAATAGATCTACTAAGAGTTTTGAATCGAGTAGCATCTAAGGGTTTAGTAAATAGATCCGCTAGTTGATCATAAGTACCTACATGCTCAAGTACGATGCATTTGCTCTCAACTAATTCTCTAATGAAATGATGACGGATGTCAATATGCTAAGTTCTAGAATGTTGAACTGAATTCTTGGAAATATTAATTGCACTCATGTTATCACAAAAGAGAGTAAGAGTACCTTGATTGAATCCATAGTCGACTAGAATTTGCTTCATCCAAAAGAGTTATGTGCATCCACTCCCAACAGCTATGTATTCGGCCTCAGCTGTGGACAAAGAAATCGAATTTTGCTTCTTGCAAAACCAAGAGACAAGGTTGTTCCTAAGGAAAAAGCAACAACCCGATGTACTTTTCCTATCATCACAATTTCCTGCCCAATCTGCATCACTAAAGCCTATAAGACTAGCATTAGTGTCAAAAGAGTACCAAATTCCATAGTTAGATGTTCTATTCACATAACGAATGATTCTCTTAACTGAAGAGAGATGAGACTCCTTAGGATCCAATTGGTACCTAGCACACACACCCACACTAAAAGAGATATCGGGCCTACTTGTCGTTAAATAGAGCAAGCTACCAATCATGCTACGATACAAAGTTTGGTCCACACTTTTACCACTAGCATCCTTGCTTAGCTTCAAAGTGGTGCTCATGGGTGTATCACAATGTTTGGCACTTTCAAGGCCAAATTTCTTCACTAGGGTTTTGGCATACTTAGCTTGAGATATGAAAATCCCATCATCCATTTGCTTAATTCGTAAACCTAGAAAGTAACTTAGCTCACCAACAAGGCTCATTTCAAACTCATGAGTCATGACATCAACAAATTGTTGGACTTTGGTGTTATTAGTGGAGCCAAAAACTATATCATCAACATAGATGTGAGCTATGAAAAGCTCATATTTGTCTTTCTTGATAAATAAAGTCTTGTCAACACTACCCCTAGTGTAGCCATTGTGTATAAGAAATTGAGTGAGGCACTCATACCAAGCCCTTGGTGCTTGTTTCAACCCATATAAAGCTTTCTTGAGATGATATACATGATTAGGGTGGTGAGGATCCACAAACCCTTTCGGTTGCTCAACAAACACTTCCTCTTGCAAGAAACCATTGAGGAAGGCACTCTTAACATCCATTTGATATAATTTGAACTTGTGCAAACAAGAGATGGATAAAAGAAGCCTAATGGACTTAATCCTAGCAATAGGAGCAAATGTCTCCCCAAAGTCAATACCCTCAATTTGAGAATATCCTTATACTACAAGCCTAGCCTTGTTTCGCACAATGTTGCCATCCTTATCGGATTTGTTCCTATATACCCACTTGGTGCCTATCACATTGGTGTTCTTGGGCCTAGGAACTAGAGTCCAAACCTCATTCATTTCAAATTGGTTAAGATCTTCTTGCATAGCAAGAACCCAAAATTCATCATATAAGGCTTTACAACCTTCTTGGGTTCTATTTGAGAGGTGTAGCAAGTGTAGCTAATTAGATTAACCATTTGATGCCTAGTCCTAACACCCTCTCTAACCTCTCCAATGATGTCATCCTTGTCATGAAGTTTCCTAACCCATGAAGCAGGTTCTTTTGAGTCCAAGTGAGGAATCATATTAATAGGTTGTGTTATATCATTATCAAGATTAGTCTTTTCAACATTAGAAATATCAACAACCTTCTCCAAATGGGAGTCATCAACTAGATCTACCTCCTCCTCATGGTCATTAGATTTGAGCCTAGTATCATCAATGACAACATTAGATGATTCCATTACGGTCCTAGTTTTTAGATTGAAAACTCTATAGGCTCTACTATTCAAGGCATAGCCAATGAAGATACCCTCATCACTCTTAGCATCAAATTTGCCAAGTTGATCACGGTCATTCAAAATGTAGCATTTGCTTCCAAAGGTGTGGAAATAACTAACATTTGGCTTTCTACCTTTTCATAACTCATAGGTGGTTTGCCTAGTGTGGGGCCTTAGAAAGACTCTATTTCCTATGTAACAGGCCGTATTGACGGCTTCGGCCCAAAGATTCCTAGGGACATTGTTGCTAAGCAACATCACACGGGTCATTTCTTGAAGAACCCTATTTTTCCTCTCAACAACTCCATTTTGTTGAGATGTCCTAGGAGCAGAAAACTCATTAGAAATGCCTAGACTATTGCAGTAGTTTTCAAAATGGGCATTCTCAAACTCCTTCCCATGGTCACTCCTAATCCTTTTAATGCTTTTAATCTTGAAGTTCATTTCATTTTGAATTTTGGAACAAATCACTTTAAACTTGTCAAAGGTTTCAGATTTTTCTCTAAGAAATTAAGTCCAAGTGTACCTAGAGAAGTCATCCACACACATAAAAATGTATCTCTTTCCACCTAAACTCTCGGTTTGCATGGGACTCATAAGATCCATGTGGAGAAGCTCTAGAGGTTCCTTGGTGGATAAATACTTGCCCTTTTTGTGCATACTTTTGGTTTGCTTCACCTGTTGGCAAGGTCCACAAACACCATTTACCTTTTTCCCAAGCTTGGGAAGACCTCGCAGACCATTGAACTTATCTAAGATTCGTAAATCCCTATAGTTCATGTGACCGAGTCTTTCATGCCACAACTCAATTTGTTCATTCTTGGACACATTGCAAGAGACACCTCTAGCCTCAAGACAATAACAATTGTCGCTAGATCTCATATCTTTTAACAAGGTTTATCCATTTGGCAATAGGATAGAACAATCATTTTTTCTAAACAAGATGGAAAGTCCTTCATCACTAAGATGTGAAATGCTTATCAAATTAGCTTTTAAACCATCAACATACAAAGCATTGGACAAGGAGGGTAATCCAGGAATAGAAATGGTTCCCTTTCCTTTACCCTTTTTTTTGGATCCATCACCAAAGGTGACATTTCCTCCCTCCTCCATCACAAGATTCTCAAAGAAACTCTTATTTCCAGTCATGTGCCTAGAGCACCCACTATCCAAATATCAAAAATCATAAGAATGAGCTTTCAAGGCAATTTGTGCAACATGGAAAAAGTGTTCATCCTTTCTAATCCACCTAGGTGCAATATTTTCCTTCCTAGTGGTCAATGGTACATGGGCTCTAAGTGTCCTAGGATCATGCAAAGGTGTTCCATTTTTCCTAGTGACATGCATCATAGCTTTAGCCTTTTTCTTTTCTATCATGCTTTCAATTCTACACAATTTAATATATCTAAAGCAATTTGGTCTAATATGACCATCAATACCATAAAAATGACATGTAGAAATAAAGTTAGGAATCATACCATATCCTTGAGGATGCATTGGAGCCTTCCCATGTCTTTGTGGTTGTCTTGATTGTTGTTGAGGAGCTTTCCTTTTTTGTTGTTGAGCAAGACTTGATTGCTTCCTTGGTTGAGATTGCATGATAGGTATCTTCCTTTTATGAGCTTTCGGTTGAGGGAAGTTAACTTGAGGAGCCCTTGTAGGATGGGCTTAAGGTAGGCTTCTTGGTGCCACCTTTACTTGAGCACTACTTGAACACTCTCTTAGGTCAAGTTTCTTCCTAGGCGATTGATAAGAAGATGACCCATTGAAGTTCATGCTTCTTACAAAAATGGTCTTGCTTAGAATGAAGGACATCTTGTCATCTTCAAACCTAAGCCACTTCTTATCACTTGGCCTCTTTCCAACATCTAGCATGTGGTCAAGTTTTTTGGTGCTAGAATTCATCTTAACCAACAACTCTCTAGCATCTTCAAGCTCTTTCTTCAACCCTTCTTCACTCCTCTTAGATCTCACCAACTCTTCATTTAGTTGGTCAACTTGAGTTGAGAGGTCTAGGTTTTCTTCTTTTAATCTCTTAATTTCATTCTTGTTCTTTAACCTTGAACTCTCAAACCTAGTCATATAGTCTTTGAGATCCATTCTTTCCACATTTCCATTTGTGGATTGTGATGAAGATCCATCATCACTTGAGTAGTTTTCCTCTTGTCTCTCATTTTCTTCTTCACTAGCATCTTTGCTCCTATGAGAGGACGTAGAGGCTATGAAGTTAGCCATGAGTTCTTCATCATCTGAAGACTCATCTCCTTCATTGGAGTTATTGTTGATACCAATTCCCATCTCATGGGTGTGGGCACGGTCCCAACTCCTTGGGGTGACACCCACAGATACCTATCAGAGCACTCCTCTAAGAAGCCCCCGGGGGGAGAGCCACGATTCTTCACACGATCATGCGTGAGAGTTCCTAGGGATTGGCCAATCCCCACTACCTTTGCTATGATACCAATTGTTGGAACCCGTTCACCGGTCATGCAATAGAACTAGATTTTAATTTTTTTATATAGATCATAATCTGTATTTGGGACCAGTGAACTTGGGATAGTAATTATTTTTCGAAACTAATACATACAATATGTAAACACAGGAAATTGTGATCAATAAAATCATAAGAAAATCATACCAACGTTTGGAGGCTCTTTCACTTTAATTTATGCTCCTATCTGAACCACTCGATCTTCCTCGCTATCTCCCGGCACTAGTAGCTACGTGTGGGCGCGTCACGGTCTCAGGAACTTGAATGGAGGATGTAGAAAAATACTTGAAGAAACTCTTCTTCCCAATTTGGTGTATAGATTTCACACACACATGAATTGCATCTCATGCAACAAATATATTGACAGATGTGGTTCCGTATCTCCAAAAACAATATATATCAAGTATATATATATATATACTCCTGCACATCTATATATCACGCCTGTACCAATATATATATATATAACGCTTTTTCTTTCACAAATATATAGAAATCTTGCCCATGCCTGCCTTTTCGATTTTTTTTTATCTCAATCTCACACACGCCTCTTCTTACATTGTATACATATATATCATATGCATCATGTATTTGCATCATATACAAATTCTTCTTTTGACTATTGTTTCATGTGCACACACCAATTTGCATCCAATACAATCTCTTGTGTTATTAATTGATATATATCTTTTAATTATCATTTTCTAATATATCAAATATATTAAAAGTGATAATTAGTATTTTAAATTTAAACTTAAATTCAAATACTTAGATAAATGATTTAGTAAAATAAAATAATCCTATTATTTTTTCTTCACCTAAATCCATATATCAACTAACACCCTCCATATTAATAGTTAATTAATAATTAATAACTACAAATATTCCTTGATTCCTTAACCACATCGGTTCCCTCATGTGCAACTTCTAGGATATCCCATGCCTCCTTAGCTATCCTAGTATTTTGAACCAACTTGTATTGGTTCTCATCCATTGCACATAGGATGACATGCATTGCCTTCATATTCAACTTTGATGCCTCAAACTCTTGTGCGTTCCACTGTGCCTTTGGTTTGAGTACATCATCTCCTCCATCTGTAGGAGTCATCATGGGTGGAGTGTAGCCATCTTCAACCGCCATCCATGCTCTGTCATGAATTTGGTAAATATACGACTCCATCTTGCCTTTCCAAGAGGCATAATTCAATCCGGTAAGAAGTGGAGGTCTAGTGCTAAAAGCTCCCTTGTTGCCACCGTTTCCATTCATTGTGTTTATGAATGAATGATATAAATGCAAGTGTATGAATGATCAACACAAACACACAAAATGCAACACACACCAAAATGAGCAAGGATCACCTATGTATGTCTAGGAACCTCCTTTGATACCAATTGAAACAAATATTATGGTATGTTTAATACTAATCTAGGGGGGGGGGGGGTGAATAGATTAAAAACAATTTTACCAAATATTAGGCCGTGCCCACTTTCTAATATTTTCAATAGGCGCTGGAAGAGTGGCGCAGCTCAGTGGCGCATGACATGCGACAATCCACTAGAATGTTGCGATGGTGAGGCTGCGCTAGTCGAGTAGCGCACCACCAGCACACTGCCTACTTTTTCAACATTGCGCGGGTGCAGTGTCACAGCTCAATGGCGCATGACAAGCGGCGATCCACTGGAATGTTGAGCTGGTGAGGCTGCGCTAGTCGAGTAGCGCACCACCAGCGCACTGCCCACTTTTTCAACACTCAAACACACATTTTCAACAAGTCCTAGAGTGATGAAAATGCATCCTATTCTAATGAATAATCATGACATAAAAATTTAATTACAAGATGCAAGTGAATCAACAAGAGTCATTTAAACCAAAATGCACACAAGTATAAACACACAACATATATGAATAAAAGTTATGCATGAATTTGTGAGTGTGTGCAACTATCTCTTCAAAGCAAGTAAGCACAAGAATTTTACATTTGGTGTTTCTCCTCTTGAGGTCTTGAAAGCCTAAGCTACCCTTACATAACACCCCAAAAATGTGATTTATTTACGAAACAAACCAATCAATAAATGAGGACTTCTACAATGGTCACTATTATAATTGTCCTCAAGAAACGTTGCATTTGTCGATACAAATACTTTGTTATCTTCGGGACTATAGAAGTGTTCACCTCTTGTTTCCCTGAAGTATCCTACAAACAAATAGACTACAGACTTGGAGTTTAGCTTTCCACTTCTATTCTTTAGAAGTGTTCACCTCTTGTTCACCTATATGCGGAATTGTCGCAAACCAGCTTTACGACCATTCCACAACTCCATGGGAGTCTTAGGAATAGATTTGGATGGCACCACATTCAAAATGTATATCGCTGTTTGTAATGCATATCCCCAGAAGTGATTTGGTAATGATGAGAAACTAATCATAGATCTCACCATTTCCATTAAGGTTCTATTTCTCCTCTCCGTTACACCATTATGCTGAGGTGTACCAGGAGCTGTGAGTTGGGAAACTATCCAATGCTCGACCATGAAGTCTTTAAACGGTTGGTCAAGCTACTCACCTCCACGATCCGATCATAGTGACTTGATAGTCCTACCTAATTGATCCTCAACTTCAACTCTGATTTCTTTGAACATTTCAAATGTTTCCGACTTCCGTTGCATTATGTAGACGTATCCGTATCTTGAGTAGTCAATTATAAAGGTGACATAATACTCATAACTACCCCTAGATTTAACATTCATCGATCCACAGAAGTCTGTATGTATAAGCTCTAGCGGTTCTTTAGCTCTAAGCCATTTTCCAGTAAAAGGTCTCTTAGTCATCTTACCTTCAGAACAAGATTCGCAGACAGGTATGGTGCCAACCTTTAACATAGTTAAAGGTCTGCTTTTTACTAGTCTGTCAATCCAGTCAAGGTTGATATGACCAAGCCTTAGATGCCAAATATACGTGTCATTATCTGGAGAAATCTTATGTCGTTTCGTTTTTGGTTTTTCAACCTTAAACATTTCGGTGTTGAGCAGTGCAGTATGTATTAACGGTCTTAACACATACAAATTGTTTTCTTTAATTCCTGAACAAATTTTCAGATCATTCTTTCTAATAATATTTCCAATAATAACATGCTTATTATTAAAAATAAATAGAATATTTTTGTTCTAACAACTTAGAAACGGATATAATTATTATAAAAACGTAATCTAATTACACCCACTGCTCGTGCCGACAAGACATCCTCTGACCCTACACGCATTGAGAAGGCTTGCTCCTCTAGCTGTGTCCAAGAACCAGTCCATTGCAAAGAAGAACAAATATGGTTAGTGGCCTTGAATCAACTAACCTGGGCGAAGAATCTTCTTCCACTAAACATGACTCCAGAACAAGTAAATCATATTTACCTTTCTTGGACTTCTTCTTTCTTTGGGATTTCTTGGGTTTGGGCTTATCCTTCGCCTTTCCAGCAGACCTCTTCCTCTTTTTATTATTGGAGGAAGATGGTTCAGCAACATTTGCCTTACCTTACCGGTCTTGCCATTGTTGTCCTTAGTTAAGAACTCAAAGGTAGTGAGTTCATTGAGCAACTGTGTGAGATTGAACCTTAACTTGTTCATCCCGTAGTTGCTCTTAAACTGAACGAAACTCTTTGAAAGAGTCATCAGTATGATGCTCACTTGACTGGGTTCGTCAATGGCCCCGCCATTGATTTCTGCCGTGTTGAAGTATGACATCATTCTCAGGACATGTTCCCGAACTGACGTACCTTTCTTCATCTAAACGAGCATAACAGAACGAACAACTTCATGTCACGTTTGCTCGGAGGGCTGCCCGAACATAGCTTGCAATGACTCCATGATTTTGAATACTGAAGTCATTGCTTCGTACTTTGTGACAAGCATGTCTGTCATTGAAGCCAACAGATATGTTTGGGCATTCTCATCAGATGAGACCTATCGCTGGTATGCCTTACGAACAGTTCGTGTGGGCAGCAGGCACTGGAGGAAATTCCTACGTAAGCACAAACTTAAGGCCTTTGGTGACCAAAATTGCATTAATATTAAGTTTCCACTTAGTGTAGTTATCACCAGTAAATATGTCGTATGCGAGAATTTGAAGTAACGCAGAAGACATATTTGCTGTAATAAAATAAAACATTCATTCAGTCATTTATTCAAAACAAGTGCGAGTGCTTTGGCATAAATTTTAACATGATGCATGCACATGTTTAACGAACTAGGACTACCCTAAAACTAGTTACTATACCACGACAATCCAACATACCATAAAGAAGTGTTACCTTATGGTCAGTTAAGTCTTTGCATGTTAGATCAAGACATTCTCAATCAAATGATATTCTAGAATAACTCTTATTCCATATCATTCAACCATCGTTCATTCAGTTAGGTTTTTAATTAACAAAACTTAATCAAAACCTTCGTGAGTGTAACCCACCATTTCAGATCTCACGAGCTTAACTCGAGAATTGCCGCCTTAGGGTCGGTCAATCCTGAAATACCCTAAGAAATCCTATCCGTTAGGAAGTCAACCTTGGTATTGACCTTTGTGGAAACCCTCCTTAGGGAGGACGAAAACAAAGCCGTCACAAGGCCCCACTCGGATCTCACAGTGTTGAATTAATGATGGAGACTGCGGGATATATATGTCATATATCCCTCTCCCACTCACTATTTTGCTATTAGGGTTTTCTATTAACCGTTAATGCACCTAAACTCTACAGGATTAAACGACTAACATTAATCAAGTTATTAAGCGCATTAACTAATTAGAAACAAATTCTAATTAACTAATAAATTATTAATGATTTTTAACATTTAAAAATCTAATTTATTAATGAATAATCTAAGCCTTTGTAAACTATTTACTAAGGTCAGATTATTATGTTAGTGTTTACCAAGTTTTAACTATTAAAACCCTAAATCTTTATTTGGATCATTTATTATTAGGTAATTAATCATACTAATTCTAATTATAATAAATGACCCTAATAATCTAACTTATTAAACTCTTTAATAACTAGATTAATATTAATGAGAATTACTAAGTTTTCTAACCATTAAAAAACTAATCTCATTATTCATAGTTATTTATATATATTGCTCATTTTAATCACATTAAAAAAAATACATAAAATATTAGATTATGATGCATGTATGACATATCAAATATATTTGTGTAGGCACATCTAATCTAAATGGCATACGTATGCATGACAATGCTTTTATCATCATATAATATAAAGCATACATGAAATGACCGAGTATTGTGGAATGTTTAACCTAAAACAATTCGAATCTAAAATTACAAAAAATTTCCCAAGGCATTCTTTGGCCTTATAGTAACTTCAGATATCTTCCAGTCTCTTCAGGTCACTGCGATTCATCTCATGAATCTGAAACGGGAAATCTGCACGGGACACACTAGGCAACACTTGCCAACAGAACCGTGCATGAACAGTACCCCCGGTGAACAGTACGGTGAAAGTACATGTGAACAGTACTGTGTGAACAGTACCCCCGGTGAAAAGTGTCCGGTGAATAGTATCGCATGACACAGTACCCCGGTGAACGTCGCTGTGAACAGTACCGCCGCTGTGAACAGTACCGCCGCTGTGAACAGTACCGCCGTCGCGCGCGTTTCCAATTCTTTATTTACAGGTTACAATTTATTTTTATTTACAACACAATAACAGTAAAATAAAAATATAATAATAATAAAAAAATTATACAACCCATAAACCCTAAATCCACAGTACCATAAAAAATTACGATCAACCATGATTAAATTAAACAATTTAATTATAAACATTCATACAATTATAAAGATGGTGCCTACATATTCATAAATATAGGAGCATCGAAAACAATTTCCTGTTCCGAAAAATAAATTGCCTATGATACCAATTGTTGGACCCCGTTCACCGGTTATGCAACGGAACTAGGTTTTAAATTTTTTATACATATCATAGTCTGTATCTGGGATCAGTGAACTTGGGATCGTAATTATTTTTCTAAACTAATACATAAAATATTAAACACAGGAAATTGCATCAATATAATCAGAAGAAGAAAATCTTACCAACGTTTGGAGGCTTCCTCATTTTACGATATGCTCCTGCTGAACCACTCGATCTTCCTCGCTATCTCCCGGAACTGGTAACTGAGTGTGGGCGTGTCACGGTCTCAGGAACTTGAATGGAGGATGTAGAGAAATACTAGAAGAAATACTTGAAGAAACTCTTTCTTCTCAATTTGGTATATTGATTTCATGTACACATAAATTCCATCTCATGTAAAAAATATATATATTTTTTCTTCGAGTGTATCAGGTACACACCAAAACCAAAACCACTTTTTTTTTTAAATCTCTTTCTCACGCTTGTCTTTGGATTTCACACATATAATTGCTTTTTAATTGCAATTCCAAGAGACCTAATACACCACTATCTCTTATATATATATGTCATTGTTTGTATCTGTTAGGTTTTAGATTGTGTTGGCATTAATTCCATATCAAAATGATGTTTACTTGTAATGATTTAGTTGTTTAGATTCATGATAATTCAAGCTTCAAAGAAGAAGGAACAACTAGCCAAAACAAGTTCAAAGTCTTCAAAGAGAAAGGATGCCATTTGGTTCTACAAAGGTATACTAAGACCTTATCTTTCTCTTACAAGGCTTAAGCACACACACACAATTCATACATTTGTATCCCTAGATCGTTGTGCACCATTATAGGAACACACATACAATTCATTCATATGTGTCCCTGCATCGTTGTGCACCATGTATAACACATATACACACTTGAAGATGAATGCTTATGCATTGGTATGAAAATAACATGTTTTGGAAAAATGCATGATTGGAGACTATCTTTATATAGTTTGCATTCTAGTGTGAATTGTGTTTGTATGTGTATATGTTTGTATAACATGGATATTGAACTTGATTTTAGTCTTAAATCATTCTTTATTGAGTTCCGATCATTTTGGTTACTCATACTATTGATTTCAAGTTCTAAGTCAAAAGATACTACAGTTTCAACTCATGTTGCATATATTGTCTTCGTCTTCGTATATCGAGTCGAATTATTATTTTCTGGGTTGAGTATCTTATATGTCTATGTCCGTGAGAGAGTTATAGTTTGTAATCCACAAAAGGATTCGAATTTTGAGTTCAGAGTCTAGAGAATGGCTGAAGAACGTGAAGGAAGGTCAAGGGAAAAAGAAGTCAGCAAAGCTCTTCTTTCCCGAGATGGCACGTGGCCATCTCGGGGGAGAAGGCTTGCTGCCCCGAGATGCCCACGTGCCATCTCGGGCAGCAAGAAAGTTTGGATGCTTCTTGTCCCTTTTGGTCATTTCATATGTCCATTTTTCCCTCTCCTTTATATATCCCTTCCCTCTCACATTTCATTCTAAGAAGTGATTCAAAATTTGAGTGCAGAATTTTCTCCCAAATTTTCTCACCTTCCAAACACCATAACTTCTTCATTTGAACTGTGATTTGAGTGATTCAAGTTGAAAGTGTTTGTCTATTCATCCTCCATCTTTTCTATAAGGGTTTGAGTTAGTTTTATTGCTGTTTTTAGAGCTAATCTCATAAAAACGGGACTGCACCAAATCAACTAAGGTATTGATTTTCTGTCAAACTTTTCTTTTAAAACTTGATAAATTGCCTTGGGTTTTCTTCTTCAACATATATATGTGTCTTGTGATTGTTTTGATTTGAGTTTTGAACTCATTTAAAGCTAGATTGAGTTTCAATTGAAATCTCACATGTTGAGTTAGGTTTTGATTTTGCCTATGTTTTCACATGTTTGAGATTATATTGTGCTAGCTTTGATTCTAGGACTATTTGATGATCTTTGATTGATTGATTTTGTGAAAAATAGTTCCTCACATGTATTAGGCTCTCTTTGGCCGAAATCTCACTATAATACATGTGCTTGTGTTCTTTTGAGCTATTCACGTGCTTTGTTGAATCTATGAATAGGAAATATGCTTTAGAACTTTAGCTTTAATCTAAATGACTTTGTCACATGATTTTAGCATGTTTTCGGTTTATGAGATTTAAACTTGATTATGTGTTAATTTAACATATCTTGTGATTCAAGTTTTAGATCTATGCATGTATCTATGTTGTATTTAATGTTGAACATATCTTACATGATCTAGAAGGTTTAAACATGCATGATTGACTAGACTACATTTGTTTTGTGCATTCATGCTCATGTCTAGTATTTTCCATAGGATGTGTTGATCGTAACATTCTATGTTGCGTGCTTGTTTGCGTTTTGCATTCATGATCACCTAGATGCCTTGTGAGAAGAAAGTCTTGACAATAGGTGTGAGACCTATGTTGTTGAGCAAGGAAGTCTTGGCAAGAGGTGGGAGACCTTGGATTGTCAAGCAAGAAAGTATTGACTAGAGTCGGGAGGACTTGGATAGTTGATCAAGAAGTCTTGCCTAGGGTCATGAGGATCCGGAAGGGTGAGCGAGGAAGTCTTGACTAGAGTCGGGAGGACTCGAATAGTTGAGTAAGAAGTCTTGCTTAGGGTCGTGAGTATCCGAAAAAGTGAGCGAGAAAGTCTTGACAAGAGGTGTGAGGCCTCAGATTGTGAGCAAGAGGGCGACATCTTCATGAATAGGATAAATCTACTAGTGGATTTTGTTTGCCGGTGGTTGCTAACTCGTGGATGTTTCCTCTTAAGAGGTTTACCACGTTATATCTTATGTCAACTTTTCTCTATCCCTATCTCTCTTATATTTGTATTTGTTATTTGAATACTATGGATAGAACTTTATACGTAAGTTGACTTCCTTTCTATAATATAGATTGTGTATGTGTTATGATTACTTGTTTGTATAACACTTTGCTTATTTTATATATTGATTAAGTGTCTTTAATTGATATATATATATATATATATATATATATATATATATATATATATTGTGATACAAGCAATCTAGAGGGACAAACTTTTGTTTGTTTCTTAGGGAGTTGAAAAAGGTGCCTAACCTATTCACCCCCTTCTCTAGGTTAGCCTTGAGCATTTAACCGTGTTTGTATTTTCAGTATCCTATACAAACCCTTACATATGTGCACACACCAATTGCATCCAATGCAATCTCTTGTATTATAATTGATATATATCTTTTAATTATCCTTTTCAAATATATCTAATATATTAAAAGTGATTATAAGTATTTTAAATTTAAACTTAAATTCAAATACTTAGATAAAAGATTTAGTAAAATAAAATAATCCTATTATTTTATCTTCACCTAAATCTATATATCAACTAACACCCTCCAATTAATAGTTAATTAATAATTCATAATTATCAATATAATTAAATAATCTAATTATTTAATTAATTTAACTATTAACATTCATTAATTAAATAATCTCATTATTCAATTAATTCCCGAATATAAACTTGTCACTTTTGTAACATAATTATTTGGACAATCCAATTAATTAACCGTGACCCTTGTTACCTAAATCGATCTGGCTAGCAAGGGGCCCTAATGGACCCACAGTATTTTGAGCTCCAACAATCCTCGGAATTATTAATTAAACTCTTTAATTAATATTCCTTGATTATTAACTCTGGTGTTATTCTACTAAAAACCCGAAGCTGCACTCTCTCAACTGTAGACGCTTTTACATAGACCGATATAACTCGGTGTCCATCGATATAGCTATTGCACATTGTGTGATCCTCCACAGTAGTTCATAATTAGAGCTGGGTCACAATGTCCGTTATACCTCTCTAATTATATATATCCTTTAAGTACCGTTGAATCTATAATGAATAATAAATCCTATTTCCTTATAGAATTAGGAGAGCGCTTATATTCTCCAAGGCCCGAATCAACCCTTAAGGGAACTACCACATACTTCTCACAAGAAGTAGTGGATTCCACTACTGTGTACAAACCTTCCCAGCAACAAGCCAAACCATAATCCCAACATACGAAGTATATTGATCAGGAAATGCATCTGACCTCACCCATGGTATATATAAGACTACGATTTAACCTGAAGGAGTCGATAAGACACTCAAGATTAAGATCACCCACATATAGCCATCATTAGTTGATATATATGAATCTCATCGGTAAACGGATCTTGGTGAGAGAATCATATAGATCATGGCCCAGTCCTATATGATCGCATCATACAAGGTGCCTCCATTCCCATATCTCATATGAATGATTCAGGATAGAATCATCGTACATTACAGAATGGACCGCAGCTATAGATTAACCATAAATAAAGTACCCAACTTTATTTGCTATCTATGTAATCTTTAGATTGCACGTCTTTTACTGTATCCATTCGTATATGACACTCACATACATAGTTCGAGATTACATCTGGCAATCTTGGATGTTAAATATATGCACATGTTTGTAACATAAATAACATTACAAGAATGAATTGATCTTTTCTTTTTATTTATTTCATAAATCCATTTACATATTACATCTTTAGGGCATAAACCCCAACACTCACCTCCACGATCCGATCGTAGTGACTTAGTAGTCCTAACTAATTGATTTTCGACTTCAGCTCTGAATTTTTTGAACATTTCAAAAGTTTTCAACTTTCATTGCATCAGATAGACTTATCCGTATCTTGAGTAGTCATCTATAAAGGTGACGTAATACTCATAATCGCCCCTAGCGTTAACATTCATCGGTCCACAAACTTCTATATGTATAAGCTCTAGCGATTTTTTAGCTCTAAGCCATTTTCTAGTAAAAGGTCTCTTAGTCATCTTACCTTCCAGACAAGATTCACATATAGGTAAGGTGCCAACCTTTAACTCACTTAAAGACCCGCTTTTTACTAGTCTGTCTATCCGGTTAAGGTTGATATGACCAAGCCTTATATGCCAGAGATACGTGTCTTTATCTTGAGAAATCTTATGTCGTTTAGTTTTTAGTTTTTCAACCTTAAACATTTCGGTGTTGAGCAATGTAGTATGTATTAACGGTCTTAACACATACAAATTGTTTTCATTAATTTCTGAATAAATATTTAGACCATTTTTTTCAATAATAACAGACTTATTATTAAAAGAAACAAAATATTTTTGTTCTAACAACTTATAAACGGAAATCAAATTCCATGTAATTCCAGGAATATAAAATACATTGTTCAACAATATATAATTATTACAAAAACATAATCTAATTACGCCCGCTGCTCATGCTGACACGACATCCCCTGACCCCACAAGTATTGAGAAGGCTTCCTCCTCTAGCTATGTCAAAGACTCAGTCCATTGTAAAGAAGAAAAAACATGGTTATTGGCCCCCGAATCAACTATCCAGGGTGAAGAATCATCTTCCACTAAACATGACTAAAGAACAAGTAAATCATATTTACCTTTCTTGGGCTTCTTCTTGTTTTGGGCTTACCCTTCGCCTTCCCAGTAGACTTCTTCATTTTTTTTATTGGAGGAAGATAGTTCGACAACATTTGCCTCACCGGTCTTGCCCTTGCAGTCCTTAGTCAAGGATTCAAAAGTAGTGAGCTCATTGAGTAGCTGTGTGAGACTGAACCTTAACTTGTTCATCTCGTAGTTACTCTTAAACTGATTGAAACTCTTCGAAAGAGTCGTCAGTATGATGCTCACTTGACTCGGTTCATTAATGGACCCCCCATTGACTTCTGTCATGCTGAAGTAGGACATCATGCTCATGACATGTTCCTAAACTTATGTACCATCCTTCATGCGAGTGAACATAGTGGAACGAATAGATTCGTGTCGTTTTTGCTCAGATGGCTGCCCGAACATTTTTTGCAATGACTTCATGATTTCAAATGCCAAAGTCATTGCTTCGTGCTTTGTGACAAACACGTCTGTCATAGAAGTCAACAGATATGTTTGGGCCTCCTCATCAAATAAGACCCATCGCTGGTATGCTTCATGAGCAGTTCGTATGGCATTGGCAGTAGACGCTGGAGGATATTCCTCCGTAAGCACAAACTTGAGGTCTTTGGTGACCAAAATTAAGTTTCCACTTAGTGTAGTTATCACCAGTTAATTTGTCGTTTACTAGAATTTGAAGTAATGCAGAAGATATTATTGCTGAAATAAATAAAATATTCATTCAGCCATTTATTTAAAACAAGTGTGAGTGCTTTGGTATAAATTTAAACATGATGCATGAACATGTTTAACGAACTAGAACTAGCCTAAAAAAGTTACTATACCACGACAATCTAACATACCACAAAGAAGTGTCGCCTTAGGGTCGGTCAAGTCTTTGCATGTTGGACCAAGACATTCTCAATCAAATGATATTCTAGAATAACTCTTATTCCATATTATTCAACCATCGTTTATTCAGTCAGGTTTTTAATTAACAAACTTAATCAAAACCTTTGTGAGTACCAACCATTTCAGATCTGAAGAGCTTAACTCGAGAATTACCTCCTTAGGGTCAGTCAATCCCGAAATACCCTCAGAAATCCTATTCGTTAGAAAGTCAACTTTGGTATGGACCTTTGTGGAAACCCTTCTTAGGGAGGACAAAAGCAAAGCCGTCATAAGGCCCCACTCGGATCTCACGGTGTTGAACTAATGATGGAGACCGCGAGATATATATGTCAAATATCCCTGTTAGGTTTTAGTTTGTGTTGGCTTGAATTCCATATCGAAATGATGTTTACTTGTAATGACTTAGTTGTTTAGGTTCATGTTGATTCAAGCTTTAAGGAAGAAGAAACAACAAGTCCAAGCAAGTTCTAAGTCTTCAAAGAGAAATGATGCAATTTGTTTATACAAAGGTATACTGATACCTTATCTTTCTCTTACAAGGCTTAGGCACACACACACATATCATACATTTGTGTCCCTGCATAGTTGTGCACCTTTATAGGCATAAACATACAATTCATTCATATGTGTCCTTGCATCATTGTGCATCATGTATAACACATCCACACACTTTAAGATGAATGCTCATACATTGGTTTGGAAATAACATGTTTTGGAATATGCATATTGGAAACTATCTCTATGTAGTTTGCATTCTAGTGTGAATTGTGTTTATGTGTGTATATGTTTGTATAACATGGATATTGAACTTGAATTTAGTATTAAATCATTCTTGATTGAGTTCCGGTCATTTCGGTTACTCATACTATTGATTTCAAGTTCTAAGTCAAAAGATACTACACTTTCAACTCATGTTTCATACATTGTCTTCATCTTCGTATATCGAGTCGAATTATTATTTTTTGGGTTGAGTATCTTATATTTCCATATCCATGTGAGAGTTATGGTTTGTAATCCCCAAACATATTCGAATTCCAAGTTCGGAGGCCGGAGAACGGTTGAAGAACGCGAAGGGAGCGCGAGAGGAAAAGATTGCATCCAAGCAATCTTTCCCGAGATGGCGAGTGGCCATCTCGGGACAGAATGCTTGCTGCACCGAGATGCCCACGTGCCATCTCAGGCAGCATGAATTCTTGGGCTCTTAAGGGTGTTTTGGTCTTTTCATAATTCATTCTTATCCCTCTCCTTTATAATCTCTTTCCCTCTCACATTTCATTCTAAGAAGAAATTCAAATCAAGTGTGCAGAATTTTCTCTCTAAATTTTCTCACCTTCCAAACACCATAACTTCTACATTTGAACTTCGATTTGAGTGATTCGAAGTTGAGAGTGTTCTTATATTCATCATCCATCTTTTCTCTGAAGGTTTGAGTTAATTTTGCTGCTTTTTTGGTGTCTAATCATACAAAAACGGGACTGCACCTAGATCAACTAAGGTATTGATTTTCTCTCTAAGTTTTCTTTTAAAACTTGGTCAATTGCCTTGGGTTTTCTTCTTCTACATATATTTGTATATTGTGAGTGTTTTGATTTGTGTTTTGAACACTTTCAAAGCTAGATTGAATTTCAATGGAAATCATACATGTTGAGTTAGGTTTTGATTTTGCCTATGTTATCACATGTTTCGGATTGTATTGTGCTAGCTTTGATTCTAGGATTTTTTTGTGATATTTGATTGATTGTTTTTGTGAAAAAAAGTTCATAACATGTATTAGGCTCTCTTGGCCGAAATTCTCACATAATACATGTGCTTATGTTCTTTTGAGCTATTCATGTGATTTGTTGAATCTATGATTAGGAATATGCTCTAGAACTTATGCTTAGATCTAATTGACATTGTCATATGATTTTAGCATGTTTTAGGATTTTGTGATTTAAACTTGATCTTGTGATTTATTGATCATATCTTGTGATTCAAGTTTAGATATATGCATGAATCTAGTTTGTGATTCATGTTGAATATATCTTACATAATCTAGATTGACTACTCATGCATGATGAACTAGACTATATGTGATTTGTGCATTCATGCTCATGTCTAATATTTTCCATAGGATGTTTTGATCATAGCATTCTATGTTGCGTGCTTGTTTGCATTTTGCATTCATGATCACCTAGATGCCTTGTGAGAAGGAAGTCTTGACAATAGGTGTGAGACCTATGGTGTTGAGCAAGAAGTCTTGGCAAGAGGTGTGAAGCCTCGGATTGTCGAGCAAGGAAGTCTTGGCTAGAGGTGTGAAGCCTTGGATAGTCGAGCAAGAAGTCTTGCCTAGAGTTAGGAGAACTCGGATAGGTGAGCAAGGAAGTCTTGACTAGAGTAAGGAAGACTCGGATAGTTGAGCAAGAAGTCATGCCTTGGGTTGTGAAGATCCGGATAAAGTGAGCAAGGAAGTCTTGACAAGAGGTGTGAAGCCTCGGTTTGTTGAGCATAGGGCGACAACTTCTAGAGTAGGATAGGAGGGTAGTTTCTAGGTGAAGAGGTCACTTGAGAGATTGTACTTGTCATATCTACTAGTGGATTTTGTTTGCCAGTGGTTGCTAGCCCGTGGATGTTTCCTCTTCGGAGGTTTACCACGTTATATCTTGTGTCAACTTTTCTCTATCCATATCTCTATAATATTTGTATTGTGGATAAAACTCTTTATGTATGTTGACTTCCTTTTTATAATATAGATTGTGTATGTGTTACAATTACTTGTTTGTATCACACTTTACTTGTGTTTATATATTGATTAATTGTCTTTTGTTTGTTTCTAGGGGAGTCGAAAAAGGTGCCTAACCTATTCATCCCCCCCTCTCTTTAGGTTAGCCTTGAGCATTTAACCATGATTGTATTTTCAATCCCTCTCCCACTCACTATTTTAAAACTAAGGTTTTCTATTATCCGTTAATGCACTTAGACTCTACAGGATCAAACAGCTAACTTTATTCAAGTTATCTAGTGCATTAACTAATTTATTATTAGAAACAAGTTCTAATTAACTAATAAATTATTCATGATTTTAACTATTAAAAATCTAATCTATTAGTCAATAATCTATGCTTTAAACTATTTACTAAGGTCAGAATATTATGTTAGTGTTTACTAAGTTTTAACTATTAAAACTCTAACACTTTATTCGATTCATTTATTATTAGTTATTTAATTATATTAATCCTAATTATAATAAATGACCCCATTAATCTAACTTATTAAACTCTTTAATAACTAGATTAATATTAATAAGAATTACTAAGTTTTTAACTATTAAAATCTAATCACATTTTCATAGCCAATTATGTATTTACCCATTTAAATCACATTAAAAAAATGCATAAAATATCAGGCTATGATGCATGTATGACATATCAAATATATTTGTGTAGGCACATCTAATCTAAATGACATATGTATGCTTGACAATGCTTTTATCATCACATAATATAAAGCATACATGAATCGACCGAATACTATGGATTATTTAACCTAAAAAATTGGAATCTAAAATTATAAAAATATCCCTAAGACATTCCTTGGTCTTCTTGTAATTTTCGAGTCTCCCAGTCTCTTCAAGTCACTTCGATTCATCTCATGAATCATTCTTCACGATTTTTTAGCTCTTCAATATAGGTTACAATTTTTTTTTTACTATACAATAACAGTAATTTTTTTTTAAAATTAATATTAAAACATAATACAACTCATAAACCCTAAATCCACAGTACCATAAAATTAACGATCAATCTTGTTTTTGTGAATTTAAAAAAATATACAAAAACATCTTACAGTCAATTTAAATCGTGCCTACATAATCATACATATAAGAGCATCGAAAAACTATTTCCTGTTCCGAAAATAAAATTGGCTTTGATACCAATTGTTGGAACCCCGTTCACCGGTAACATAACGGAAGGGTTTTAAATTTTTATACATATCGTAATTGATCTGTAACCAGTGAACTTGAGACCGTAATTATTTTTGGAACTAGTATATACAAAATTATTACAATAATAAAATATATGTATATATAGGAAACTAAAATCAATGTAAAGAGAAAAAGAAAAATAGAACCATGATTAACACTGAAAAGTGTATGTTTATTAAGGGATAATATCATCATTTTATACTTCCAATATGATTAATTCTCTAATTTAGATATATTTTCGTTCGCTCACTTAAATAAATGTGTTGTGAAGTAATCCGTGTAATTTTCTTTGTATTTTAGAGGTAATATGGTCAATTCAGAATTATTGAGAAGCCAGATGGCAAAACAAACATCATTTTCAAGTTCAAAACGTCAACCCTAGGAAGGCCATGAAGAGCATTTTTATAATTTTAACTATTCATTGTTCATAGTTCACTTTCGATGTTCACTGATGATGTGGCACATTCCTATTGGACCGAATTGCTAGTGCACCGAACACGCGACTGTGGGGAATCACGTTCTAGAAGACTGATGACTTTGTTTGTTGACTGATGACGTGACACATTTCTATTGGTCTGAATTGTGAGTGCACCGTACATGTGCTGCAGAGAATCATATTCTAGAAGTCGGTGCACTGTTCACTGTTGACTTTCACTGATGCGGTTACTGTTCACTATTTAATGTTCACTGTTCACTATTTACTGTTCACTATTCACTAATGACGTTATGAAATCTGGACGCTCCATTCTAAATTCATCTGATGATCAATTTTCATCCGTATTTTGTATAAATAGGGAACCTCTCTCCCCTAATTTGGACATCATGAATCCAAATATGATATTAGATTTGTGAAATTCTCTCTCTTTTGTTATCAAATTCTCATTTTAAATAAAATAGTTATTTTTTAGTTAAATTATGTCTGGCTAATTTTATATAGCCGGGGCCAAAGGTTATACTGTTGGTATGGAAAATATGATCCAATTTTGGTAAGTTTATTATTTTTATGCTTTCTCCCCTCTGATGTTTGCGGAGTTTTTAACTCACTGTAGACAAACATATATTTTCTAGCACAGTGGGTACTTTTACCCATATCTATCAGAGAGTGGTTTCTCCCCTCTGATCTTTGTGGAGTTTTGACTCACTGTAGACAGACAGAAGTTGTCTAGCACAGTGGGTACTTTTACCCATATCTATCAGAGAGTGGTCAGTGGAGTGGAATCCCCTCCTATTAATCTGGACTAAATATTAATAATGGGATCATATTCGGATTACCAACAATAGATTCTTTATCCCCAGTTTTAATTTTAATTTTAATTGATTTACATTTTATAACAAGCTTAGTAATTAATCTAGATAATTAATTCTACAAGGACAAGTGAATAACCTCCCTGTGGTTTGACCCAGTTTTACCTGTTAATTTATTACTTTGACACTCTTATATTTAGGAGTAGGAACACTTCTTTTGGACGTGTCAAGTTTTTGGTGCCGCTGCCGGGGAGGTAAGTCTGCCTTTTCTTTGTAGAATTAATTTCTTTTTAATTTTATTTTAACTTTGCTATTTTTTTCTCTAATCTTCATTGTTCTCATTTTGTATTTAGTTTTGCATTTTAGCCTAGATCTAGTTTGTATTTGCATATAGGTCATTTTAATTTTCACTTTTACAGATCAGTCCTCTATCTCTCATATTTTCACTTTAGTCCCTAAATTTATAGGTATTTGCATTTTCACCCCAATACTTGTGTATATTTACATTTACACCCTTAGAATTTTTGCATGTTATTTTCATCACTTTTTCTTTTATTTTCTTCATTTCTGTGTATTTCACCTCCATGAACCCTCATTAAATTTGCATGAGACGTTGGTCTCGAACTTCTAGTAGTAGGTTAATTAGGAGATCACAATCACCCACATTCACCAACAATATGGTCGAAAACCCACTTAGACATCCAATAGGAAACTAAGCCGAAAACCTTTTAGACAACCTTGACAACATAACTCAACACAGTAAAAATCCGCCTTTTATTGTCCTTGACCAACACATTAACCCAAATCCACATAGAACTCTTAGAGATTATATGAACTCTACACGTACTGGAGCACCTTCATGCATAACTTTCCCACCAAATGCAGCACAATTTAATTTTAAACCGGGAATCATTCAACTTTTACCCAATTTCACGGCGTTGAATCTGAAAACCCATATTTGCATCTTAGGGAGTTTGAGGAAGTCTGTAACACTTGCACTGACCAAAATGTTAGCATGGATATAATAAGGCTTAAGTTTTTCCCCTTTTCCTTAAAAGATAAAGCTAAAACTTGGTTACAAAACCTTAGGTTAGGATCAATCCAAACTTGGAATGACATGCAACAACAGTTCTTAAAGAAATTTTTTCACCTCATAGAACAAACTCTCTTAAGTGGCAAATCACTTCATTTGCCTAAAAACCTAGGGAAACACTTTACCAATGTTAGGGTAGGTTCAAAGAGTTTTAAATGTCTATCCACATCATGGTTTTGAAACATGAAGGATAGTATCATATTTCTACGAGGGACTCATACCCCTAAGTAGACAAGTCATTGAGATGTTGTGTAATGGGGAGTTTAGAGACAAAATCCTGAAGAAGCACTTGACTATCTTGACCACATCGTTGAAAATGCTCAAAATTGGGACACCATTGGTTCCTATGAGTCCATGACCAAACCACAACCATCTCCATCTAGTGGAGGCATTTACAATCTTAGGGAAGACAATGACCTTCAAGCAAGATTTGCATCCCTAGCTAGAAAAATTGAAGCTTTAGAAACTAAAAAGAGTGAACATGTAAAATCTGTACAAGAAATTGCATGCCATGTATGTGATACTGATGATCATATCACTCATAGTTGCCCAACTTTAACAGCTTTAAAAGATTGCCTTCATGAACAAGCCAATGCTTTGCACACTTTCACCAACCCATACTCACAAACCTACAATCTTGGTTGGAGAAATCATCCAAACTTTGGTTGGAGGAACAACAATCAAGCCCAATCTTCACAACCACCAGATCCATCACATCCACAAACACATCAGAATTTCCAAAACCCTCAAGGTTATGTGCCTTATGTCCCACAATCTAGGAAAAACCTTGAAGACACTTTGCACTCATTCATTAAGAAGCAAGAATCCATTAACATACAAACTGCACAAACCTTGACAAACGTTAAAGATACTTTGAGAAAGATTGCTTCTACACTCACCACACACGAAAAAGGTAAGTTTCCATCTCAAACACAACCAAATCCCAAGAGTTAGTCAGGTTCCTATGATAATAACCAATGCCCAGATCAAGTCAAATTGATTATCACTTTTCGTAGTGGTAAGATCATCGAAAAACCTATTCTTGAATCTGGTAAAAATGATGATGAGTCATTTTCCAAGGGTAAGGAAGGGGTTGATGAAACAAATGTTGATGAAGAAATAATTGAATCCCCACATACACTCCTATATCCTCAGGCTCTTAAAAATTTACAGAAATCGAAGCATCACCCTGAGTTTTTTGAAATTTTCAAACAGGTAAAAATCAATATCCCTTTGTTGGATACAATCAAACAGGTACCTTCCTACGCCAAATTTTTGAAGGATCTGTGCACTATGAAAAGGAAGCATCAGGTAAGAAAGAAAGCCTTTATGGCTGAACATGTAAGTGTTGGAACCCCGTTCACCGGTCACGAAGCGGAACTAGGTTTTAAAATTTTCATATACAGATTATAATCTGTATCTAGTACAAGTGAACTTTGGATCGTAATTATTTTTCGGAACTAATACATACAATATGTATACACAGGAAAGCTCCTGTCTGAACCACTCGATCTTCCTTGCTATCTCCCGAGACTGGTAACTGCGTGTGGACGCGTCATGGTCTTAGGAACTTGAATGGAGGATGTGAAGAAACTCTTTCTTCTTAATTTGGTGTATTGATTTTACGCACACATGAATTACATCTCATGCAATTTTTTTTTTATGTTTTTTCTTTTTCTTTTTGCATGTGTATTAGATACACACCAGAAAGACTTTTTCTTAAAAAAGAATCACGCCTGCACACACACACACACACACACACACACACACACACACACACACACACACACACACACACACACACACACACACACACACACACACACATATATATAACCCTTCCCTTCTTTTTTTCACAAATATATATATATATATTAATATATAAAACATATATATCATATATATATATATATATATATATATATATATCTTTGTTTGTATCCAATACAAACACTTATATATGTGCACACACCAATTTGCATCTAATGCAATCTCTTGTGTTATAATTGATATATATATATTTTAATTATCATTTTCAAATATATATAACATATTAAAAGTGATAATAAGTATTTTAAATTTAAACTTAAATTCAAATACTTAGATAAATGATTTAGTAAAATAAAATAATCCTATTATTTTATCTTCACCTAAATCCATATATCAACTAACACTCTCCAATTAATAGTTAATTAATAATCCATAATTATCAATATAATTAAATAATCTAATTATTTAATTAATTTAACTATTAACATTCATTAATTAAATAATCTTATTATTCAATTAATTCTTGAATATATACCTGTCACTTTCGTAACACAATTAATTTGACAATCCAATTAATTTACCGTGACCCTTGTTACCTAAATTGATCGGGCTAGCAAGGGGACCTAATGGACCCACAATATTTTGAGCTCCAATAATCCTCGGAATCATTAATTAAACTCTTTAATTAATATTTCTTGATTATTAACTCCGTTGTTATTCCATTAAAAACCCGAAGCTGCACTCTCTCAGCTGTAGACGCTTTTACACAGACCGGTATAACTCGGTGTCCATCGATATAGCTATTACACATGGTTTGATCCTCCACTGTATTTCATAATTAGAGTTGGGTCATAATGTCCGTTATACCCCTCTAATTACATATATCCCTTAAGTACCGTTGATTCTATAATGAACAATAAATCCTATTTCCTTACGGAACTAGGAGAGCGCTCATATTGTCCAAGCCCCGAATCAACTCTTAAAGGAACTACCATCTACTTCTCACAAGAAGGAGTGGATTCGACTATTGTGTACAAACCTTCCCAGCCACAAGCCAAACCGTAATCTCAACATACGGAGCATATTGATCGGGAACTGTATTCGACCTCACCCATGGTATGTCAAAGACCACGATCTAACCTGAAGGAGTCAATAAGACACTCAGGATTAATATCACCCACATATAGCCATCATTAGTTGATATATATATGAATACCATCGGTAAACGGATCTCGGTGAGAGATTCATATAGATCATGGCCCAGTCCTATATGATCACATTATATAAGGTGCCTCCATTCCAATATCTCATATGAATGATTCAGGATAGAATCATCATACATTACGTAATGGACCGCAGTTATAGATTAACCACAAATAAAGTACCCAGCTTTATTTGCTATCTATGGACTCTTTAGATTGAACGTCTCTTACTGTATCCATCTTTATATGACACTCATATACACAGTTCGAGATTACATCCGGCAATCTTGGATGCTAAATATATGCACAAGTTATAAAATAAACAACATAACATGAATGAATTGAACTATTCCTTTTATTTATTTCATAAATCCATTTACAAATTACATCTTTAGGGCATAAACCCCAATAGTAAGTTCCATTCTTTCCAATAAAAATATTTTGAAATATAAAGATCTTGGTTGTCCCACTATTTTCTACAAAATTGGTAATTGTAAAATTGAGCATACTTTACTTGACCTAGGTGCTAGTGTAAATTTGCTCCCATACTCATTTTATCAGTGACTTAAACTTGGTGAGTTAAACCCGATTTCAACCACACTTTGTCTTGCCGATAGGTCTATTTAAATACCAAAAGGAATAGTGGAAGATGTGTTAGTACAAGTCGATAAATTTATCTACCCAGTAGATTTTAATGTCTTGGAAACACAACCTGTTGTTAATGAGCACAAATTAATTCCTATTATATTGGGTCGTCCATTTTTGGCTACTGCTAATGCCATGATTATTAACCCATTGATAATGTTTAGTGTTAATTTGTATGCTTATCAAGGTTTTGTCACAAGTCTCGAAAGAATTGTTAAAAATGAGAGACAACCTATTCACCCCCCTATAGGTTGTTTAGTATAACCTCGTATGTATTTTTCAATTGGTATCAGAGTGGGTCACTTAAAGTAGTTAGTGTGATTTGGGATCTACAAGGTTATTTACTAATCATGGATAACAACCTTTATTCTACAATTGTTTATTTTTGGTTGTCCTCCTTCGTTGGTTGTGAAAAAGGTTCTTCTTGTTTTATATTTCATTTGTCTACTAATAATTTTCTTGATAAGCTTGAAAAGAATGTTAGTGACAAAAGCAAAGATGAAGAAGCTTTTCCGGAGGATGATCGATCTAGACATGATTACTTGTCTTTGTAACCCAATGAAGAGAATTGTATGTCAAAGACCACCAACTTCTACTTGATGGCAAGAATTCAAACTCTTGACAAGGAAATAGTTGAAGCGTTAAAGGAAGTTGAAGTGAAGAATGAAGTGATCAAATGTCTAGAAAATAAGATGTTTGAAGAGGCTCGTGTGTTATATAGTTTAACAAATGATTTTGAAAATAATTTGTTTTTATTTCTTGAAGGTAATGATCAAAGGCCGGGAAGAGGAGTTGGCAATCATGAAGGCAAACGAGTTTGGTAATCTTCATGGAGATTCAAGTGACTTAAGCATTATAGATGAGCAAGTGGAGTCTCCTACAACTAAAGGCAAGTCACTAAGGAACAAGAGGATTTCAAAGGCCAAGTCTTCCAAAGTCAAGTGCAAAATCAAGGAAATTAAGGAGTCTTCACCATCGGTACACTCTCACCTAAATAGTAACATCTCAAAATTTATTTTGGTTTGTTATTTTCTGCTATATTGCCGTGAGTTTATTAGACGATGCAAACTAGGGAATGTGATGAATGCTAATGAGATGTGAAATTTTTCTATGAATGTTTCTTGCATGATAATACTTTGAATTTTGTGTGTGATAATGATAATCATATGAAGAAAATAGTTGAGAAGATTTGGGTAAAAATGAGTGTTTCAAATGATCATATATATAGTCTTGATAATATCTTTGTTGATGGCAATAATGATGTGTTTGGCATGAGTAATATTTTTATAGAGATGATAGTTGATGATTTATCTTCTAGATATATTTTTGCCATGAGAAATGATCATGATGGTTTATATGTTTGTGAACCCAAGACCAAATGGGTTAAGGGTGAATGCTCTTACATCTTGTGTAAGTAGCACATGTTAGTTAGCTTTAAGGCTAAGTGTCAAGTGTGTTGAGAATTCTAGCTAGCTAGCTTGGAATACTCCACGTCTAGATACGAACTTAGCTATCTCACTTAAGTTTGTTTTGATAGTCAAAATCCATTGATTAACTTTTGAGAAGTTGCTCTTATGAAATCTATTTGGTGATTATCTTGTTAAGACTTTTGGAGAAAGTCATTTCTATGCTTGCATTGCATAATATAGCATGTCATATTAGAGAACTAGTATAGCATTCATATGGTTCTTATTGACATTTGCTCTCTAAAGATCTTTTAGTGATGTGTTCACAATGATCTTATTCATAATGCTTGAAATGCTTGTTTGATTGATGAGTGGCATACTTTTAGAAAATATGAGCTTCATATTCTTTGAAAGCTATTCATTAGAGAAGTAATGATATTAAATAAGTCTTTACTTATTGCTCTTATATCATGTGCTTATGAGCCATAAAAACTAGATTTTCAAAAATTGCACTTTGCTTCTCTTATATGTTTAAGTTTGAGTAGTTGAGTTTGAAAATGTACAGATTATGGATGCATCTAAAAGTTTATTGCTTAGTACATGATAGATGACCAATGGTTAGTATCCATTTTACGTCGAAAACTACATAGAACTCAATACGCACCTTCATGGAAAGGGCTACACATATTGGTTGTGAAGCCATCCAATGTAGGAAAGGGCTACACCATTGTGATGAGTGAAAGCCATCATGAAGAGTTTATGTTTATGTATACAAAATCAAAGAAGTGTTGAAATAGAATCAATAAAAGAAAATATTTGATTTAAAGCCTAAAAAGAAAAGGAAGAAGGCTTAAAATGGAGTATAGTTGAAAAATATTGTGAATGCTCAGGTTGAAAATTAGAAATGAGAAAACGAGCCATATGCACACACACTCTCATATGTTGAAATTTATTCTATTTAAAGCAAAAATTTCTGGATGATAATCGGTTTGACCTTGATTGGAAATGCTTTAGATGGATGGGTGTTGATGTGGTTTACATGTTGATATCACAATTACTCCTTTTACATATACTTGAAGCAAAATTCACACACACACACTTTTGCTTATAGAGTGTTTTGATATTCTAGCAATTTTTATAAGAATTATGAGAGAGATTGAAAATCTTGGTGTATCTTTGTGGCACTTATTTTGTTGGATTTCTTTAAAATTGCTTGAATGTGTGATTGTGTGGATTTATTGTGAATATTATTCTATCTTGTTCTTAGACTGAGCATTTATCAAGGAGGGAGCATAGTATGCTAGACTTTATTCTCTTTAATGATTTGTTCACATGTTTCAAGTTCATATTTGCTGGAATATTCATTGGTTGGTATAATGAATCTTATAGATGCTATTTCATATTTCTTGATTTGCATGATGATTCTTTGTATTACCATGTGCCTTTTTATTGTTGATCACAAATAATGCATGAAACATTTTGTAATAATTGTATGATTGTGTTTACAATAAACTTCTCCTTGTTTGAGGTTGTATAGTAGTTGAGATTGCAATCAATTCCTTCATTCTTGAAATTGAAATGAGAATAGTTGCAATGGATTTTTCTTTGTTTTGGGGTCGATAGTAATTGTAATTAATTAAATTGATTGTAGTAACAATGAATTCCTCTTTGTTTGGGGTCGATAGTAATTTTAGTTGTAATCAATCCAATTGGTTATAGTTGCAGAAAATTCCTCCTTGAATAAGGTGACAGTAATTGTGGTTTTAATCAATTCAATTGATTATTATTGCATAAAATTCCCTCTTGCTTTGAATGATAGTAGTTGTGGTTGTAATCAAATCATTTCTTGTTTGAGGTTGATATGATTGTCGTTGATACCAATTCCTTTATATTTGGGGTTGATATGATTATTAATGCAATTGTTGAACTTGGTAGAAATGACCTATATGCTTAAGAGTAAAATTTATGCATTTGTGATTCACTAGACCTTGATGAGTTTGTTGTGGTGTATAGATTTGAATAACCTTTACTATGTTAAAATGGAAGAGCAAACTAGAATCGAGGGAGAAGATATGAGAGCTAGATGATTGAAATAAACAAATTCTTCAAGTAAGGCATCCATCTCCAAACATTATATGAGATCACAAATTGTTTCACTGATTGATCTCAAGATATCATTTTTTTTCCTTTGGCATCATTTTATGTTAAAAAGGGGGAGAAACATGATATTGTTTTAGCATATCTTCTTTGAATATTTGTCTAGTATTGATCTTCTTATGGCATGTAATGTTGTGATTTCATTTGGTTAGAATATCATTGAGATGGTATGTAATAAGGGGGAGATACATGATTCATTTGGATTTAAATGTTTAATTCTTGCCATAATTATATATTGCCATATGTGTCTTTCTCTTGGATATGCTTTGTGCTTTAAGTTGATTTTAGGTGGCTACAAGAGAAGATAAAGAAGAAGTTCAAGACTTGTTGAAGATTAGTCTTAAGGAACTAACTCATTGTAATGTGAGAGAGTGTTTTTTTGACCAATCTTCATGTTGTATGTTTTAGTATTTTGTATAGGTGTTTTGACATAGAATTTGTTAAAGGGGGAGATTATTAGGTTTGTGAGTTATGTTGGCATTATTCTATATCAAAACAACATTTTCTTTGTATTGTTTATTTTTCTAGGATTCATGATGATTCAAGCTTCAAAGAAGAAATGACAACTATTCAAGCAAGTTCAAGTCTACAAAGGGAAAAGTGCTTCATGTTTCTACAAAGGTATACTAAGACCTTTCTTTCTCTTTCAAGGCTTAGGCACACATACACACACACACACACACAATTCATACATTTGTGTCCCTGCATAGTTGTGCACCATTAAAGACATACACACACATATCATACATTTGTGTCCCTGCATCGTTGTGCATAATTTATAACATATTAACACACTTGAAGTTGAATGCTCATGCATTGGTATGAAAATAACATGTTTTGGAGAATACATGATTGGAGACTATCTCTATGTAGTTTGCATTTTAGTGTGAATTATGTTTGTATGTGTATATGTTTGTAAAACATTGATATTGAACTTGATTTTAGTCTTAAATCATTCTTGATTGAGTTATGATGATTTTGGTTACTCATACTATTGATTTCAAGTTCTAAGTCAAAAGATACTACACTTTCAACTCATGTTGTGTATATTGTCTTCGTATTCGTATATCAAGTCAATTTCTTTTTTTTTGGGTTGAGTATCTTATATGTCCATGTCCGTGAGAGAGTTATGGTTTATAATCCATAAATGGATTAGAATTCTGAGTTTGGAGGCCAAAGAACGGTCGATGAACACGAGAGGAGCGCAAGGGAGGAGTATCATGGCCAAAGGCCATCACATGCTACAAGCCAGAGATGGCGCGTGGCCATCTCAGCCACAACTCCTTGCTGCCCCGAGATGCCCCGCCCCGAGATGCCCATGCTCCATCTCGGGGAAGTATTCTCAAAGGGGGTAGTTTGGTCATTTAATGCTCTTTTGTTCCCTCTCCTTTATATATCTCTTCTCTCTCTCATTTGAATCCATGGAAGAAGAAAATGTAGTGCAGCAAATTCCCAGTTTTTTTTTCTCTCAACTTTGAATCACCATATCTCTCTCATTTCTTATCCGATTTAAGTAATTCAAGTTGGAGAAGTTTTATATTGAAGTCCTCTATCATATCTAAGCAACCCACTCCTTACCGGCTATATGATTCCCTACCTGACGCAAGCTTTCCACACACAGGACAACCAGTGCCGTCTTGTCTTCTTTTCCTTTTTCCCAGGTTGACTGAGAGAGATCCTAATAGCCTACCTATCGAGTGCCAATAAAAGAGAAAGTTTTCGTATGGGCTCATCATCTGATGCAGAACTTATTTCATAACCATAACCACCATCCATCACCAATCACATCCGACGTCATTTATTCAATTTTTCTAGTAGATCGCACCATTTTCGTGACTGTACTCGAAATCGACAAGGTATTTGTTTATCTTTTGATTTTCTTGATTCTAATGTTCAAATACCTTGGGTCTTCTTCCTATTTGTGTGTATTTGACTTGAACATATGTTGATAAGTGATAGATCTTCAATTAAATGCTAGTTGTGCTTAATTAGAAACTTGAATGTGAGTTAGGTTTCAATCAAACCTATGTTTTCACATGATTGTGAGTTGTATTGTGCTAGCATCTTATCTAGGACTATTTGTGCTTTGATTGACTTTATTTTCATGATTAATAGTCTTATCATGTGCTAGAACTCATTTGTTGAATAGATCTAGGATTATCACATTTGATTTTATATTTAGAGTCTATTAGAGTTTAATTGATTATTTTGTGAGTATATGCTCTAAATGATTGCTAGAGATTTGATTGATCATATCTTGTGTTTCTAGCGTTTTTGTGTTAGTACTAAAGTCTTGAATATGAAACTATAAAAAATCTAAATTTAAGCTCCAAGTTCGTGTGGATTGGGGATCTTGGCGGGCTATCTAAATTTAAGCTCCAATAGACACAACCCAGTCACAATCAACAAATGATTCACTTAGGTCCAATCTATTTAATTTTAGTTCATTCCACTAAAGAACTAAAATTGAACTCTTAAATAAAATAGAATAAGTTGATGTTACTCATTCATACCCTAGACAACCTTATTGGAGAAAGTGTATCCTCGTGAAGAATACCAGTAATCGCCAAGAACTCATAGACCGCCTATAGCTCTCCAAGTTACCATATTTACTCATATGACCACATTTTGAACTTGGATGTTTTGACTTGTCCAGAAGCCATGTTTCAATAGACACTATTGAAAACTTAACGTTAAGATTTAATATCCAATACCTCAAAACATCCATATGATGGTATACTACTCTCATTCAATAAATGGAGCCATGATGTCCATATCTATAAATGAAGTCCTCTATCGATTAACAAATCAATACCACCAAACTATCGAGGATAGACTATGCTATATAATCGTACTCATTGATAGCTCAAATGACAACACTTGCAACCATAAGTCCATCATTTATCTCAGGATTGAGATAGACTCTCCGATTGTCTTCAAATGAAAACTTTTATCCATTGACGGTTCTAGATAAAGTATTTCATTTTGATTCTATTTAATGCACCCAGTGCACTAGATTCTTTTGCCCAAAGACACCACACTTTGATGATTTTAGACTCATCATAACACATTTGATCCCACTCAAATGCTAGCAAAAGAATCTACAACTTTAACAAGATAAAGGCGCCCAACCTTCTATCTTAAGTTGTGAATATTATTCAAGACTAACTAAAGAATTGTGTCTACCTCATACATATCTAGATGTATGAACAATTCTTCTTTTCTCATAGTCTTTTGACCTTATGATTATTTACTTTTGATAATTATAATAATGAAACTATAAATGCTATAAGATTTGTTAAACTAGAAATCACTTTATTCATACGAAAAAGATTGTTAATTACACTATTACACTCTTGCTATCGAGCATAATCCTAACAATCTCCCACTTGCTCTATAGCAAATGTGTCATATCTCTCATCCCCATGTTCTCTAGATGCCCATCAAAACTCTTTTAAGGAATCTCTAGATTTGCTGCTGACGCGATCTTGGTAATCGTCACGTCACCCCTATTCACAATTTTCCTTAGAAGATGATACTTTCTTTCAATGTGTTTACCTCTCTAATGACTTCTTGGTTCTCTCGAATTAGCCACTGCTCCACTATTGTCACAATAGATAGTGATCTGCTTATTCGCATCAGGAACCACTTCCAAGTCAATCAAGAATTGGCAGAGCCAGAAAGCCTCTTTAACAGCCTCTTATACGGCAACATACTTGACTTCCATGGTGGAATCAGCAATACAAGATTGCTTGATACTCCTCCATATGACCGCCCCTCCTCCAATGGTAAACACAGATCCTGATGTCGATCTCTTGGAGTCAGAATCTGAATGAAAATCAGAATCTGTATATCCAACGGGAATTAAATCCCCTCCAGAGTATACAAGCTTATAATCTCTCGTTCTCCTTAGATACTTGAAAATATGCTTGACTACCGTCCAGTGATCATGACCAGGTTTCGATTGAAACCTATTAACTATACCCACAACAAAACAAATATCCGGTATAGTGCAGAGGATTGCATACATGAGACTTCCAACTGCCGAAGCATACAGAATCCTACTCATGAATTGCTCTTCATGCTCATTCTTAGGAACTTGTTCATTCGAAAGTTTGATTCCATGCCTGAAAGGTAACATACCTTTCTTGGAATTTTGCATGGAAAACCTAGACAAGATTTTATCTATGTTTGAAGCTTGGGATAATGCAATCGTTCTATTCTTTCTATCCCTTATGACTTGGATACCAAGAATATAACTTGCTTCTCCTAAGTCCTTCATATCAAATTGTTTTGCTAACCATTCTTTTATTGATGTCAATACACCTATATCGTTTCTGATGAGTAGTATATCATCAACTTAAAGAATTAGGAAAACCAACTTGTCGCCTTTAATTCTTTTGTATACATAAGGTTCATCAAGGTTTTGAATAAATCCAAAACCTTTTACAGCTTGATCGAACCTTATGTTTCAGGATCTGGATGCTTGCTTCAATCCATATATGGATCTTTGCAACTTGTATACCCTTTCCTCTTGGCCTTTTTCAATGAATCTTTCTGGTTGCATCATATAGATGCTTTCATCAAGACTTCCATTAAGGAAAGCTGTCTTGACGTCCATTTGCCAAATCTCTAGGTCTAGAGATGCCGCAATGGATAAGAGTATCCTAATGGATTTAAGCATGGCCACATGAGAGAAGGTTTCTTCATAATCGATACCTTCCTTCCGTGTATAACCTTTAGCTACCAATCTAGCTTTATAGGTTTCCACCTTTCTATCCATTCCTCTTTTCCTCTTGTATACCCACTTGCACCCGATGGGTTTTATTCCTTTAGGCAAGTCTACAAGAGACCAGACTTTATTTTTGAACATAGATTCAATTTCGGATTGCATTGCCTTTTGCCAATGGCGACTATCAACATCTTCCATTACATCCTTGTACGTATAGGGATCATCATCGTCCGGAAGATTCTCCCACTACAACAAGGTATGGTAGATTGTTGATCTTGTATTGGTACGGAACTTACAATTGGGCTTGGTTGCGAAACCTCTTGTGGAATTGTATCTCCTAAAAGCTCATTTAGGACAATTATACTTTTATGCACAAATATATTCATATAGTCCTCTTCTAGAAATTTGGCATTTGTCGAAACAAATACTTTAAGATTTGAAGGACTATAAAAATAATATCCTTTTGTTCCTTTTGGATACCCTACAAATATGCATGTTTCTGAACAAGACTCCATCTTATCTGTCTTTCTTTTTAACACGTACGCATGACATCCAAATATCCTTAAGTGTTGTAAACTAGGCTTTCGCCCAGTCCATAACTCATGCGGTGTTTTAGGAACTGACTTAGATGGTATATCGTTTAGAATATACATGGCTATTTGTAAAGCATATCCCCAAAAAGAACTAGGGAGCGTTGAATAACTCAACATAAACCTAACCATATCCAGAAGAGTTCTATTTCTCCTTTCTGCCACCCCATTTTGTTGAGGTGTGCCTAGTGCAGAAAACTGAGAAATTATTCCATTATCAATAAGATATTGCTGAAACTCACCAGATAGATATTCTCTACCACGATCAGACCTCAAGATTTTTATACGTTTCTCAAGCTGATTTTCCACTTCAGCTTTAAATGCTTTGAACATATCAAAAGCATCCGACTTATGTCTCATGAGATACACATAGCCAAATCTTGAGTGATCATCCATGAAAGTGATGAAGTACTCTTATCCACCCCTAGCTTGAATGCTTATAGGTCCACACACATCAGTGTTTATCAATCCTAAACATTCGATGGCTCTTGCGCCTTTGGTCGTAAACGACCTTTTGGTCATTTTACCTTCCAAACAAGATTCACAAGTTGGTAGATCATCAACCTTTAAGTCACTTAGAGGTCCGTCACATACCAATCTTTTAATCCTTTTAAGGTTAATATGACCTAGGCGCAAATGCCATAGGTAGATTTCATCTTTTGATAATTTTACTCTTTTATGATTGGGTTCCGTTGATTTCGTGTCTAACAAGTGAGAGATATTTCCATACAAATAAAATAAACCATTTCCAATGTACTTTTGCAAATAAATTTGTTATTCTTACTAATAATAAAACCTTTATTAAAAGTAACCGAATATCCAAATTTATTTAGACAAGAGACCGAAATTAAATTCCTCTTGAATATTGGTACACAATAAATGTTTATTAAATCTAAATGCCTATAAGAATCAAAATTGATTCTAATATCTCCCACTACACTAGTAGACACTAACTCTCTATTGCCTAAATGCAAGTTGAATTCATTCTAATCCAGTCTATTCCTTTGACCCTTTTCACCACAAAAGAAACACTTTCCTTTGATCTTGGTTACTTTCTTGGTATCCTTCTAAGAAGGCTCAAGTTGTTTTTTCTTCTGTTATCTCTTAACCTTCTAACGGGTCTTAACAGTAGCAACTTTACCAACCATATGAATCCTTGTCTAGAGACATCATAATATCGGCAGCAGTCTCCATTCCTTCATGTTGCTGTTGCAACACGTTGGAGATGATGGCCATAATGTAACGTACATTTAGCCATCTCATCTGAAGACTTCCACTACAGATACTCATCTTTTTGCTTCATGAGTTAGATTCATTAGTTTGGTGGTTAAGGAATATACATAATGAACTTATACTTTTTAGCTTGCAACAACAACCCAATATTCCTTTTCCATGTGACATAATTATCACCAGTTAAAGAATTATCTTTTAGGATATTGATTAGGGATGGGGTCATGATTTCTTTTTAATAAAAAAAATCATATAAGTAAACAATCATGATATAACACTTTTGAATATTTATCTTGAATTAAATGAAATAATTCAATCGTAAAAATTCAACGGTGATCCAACACCCATAAATGTTACGCCTCCTTTGGGAGTACGCACCATTTACTAGTTGGACTTGGTCCCATCTAATTGTTAACATAACAACCAATGTTTTATTTTTAGTCTTGTGATTTTATTAACAAGAACTCTTGGGAGGATATTAATAAACTCACATTGAGTGTGTTACCAAGTTATCGACCTTCAATAGAATCCCTCACGAATATCCCTCCTTTGGGAGTAGATATCGTTTGGACAAATTGTCTAGTCTATCCTTGTAAGGAAGTATCTTGCTAAATTCCATTCATGAATACCTCTTGGGAGGTTATTCACGAAAAATAAAGTTCAACTAAACTTGGAGGCCATAGGTGTTCCAAAACACCTTCTCCCACTCAATTGTTTAAGGCGTGTGATCGAATTCCAAAGAATGATTTATCAAGTTATCTAGATGCCAATTTAGATACTTAAACCATTCAATGCATGTTCATACCAAAAGAGATATATGAGTGGCAATCCTATTCTACATGACATGTTATCAAACAATGACAAACATTGCAATATTTATAAAAATATAAATAGCTACAATTTTGGTCCATCCTAGAAAAACAAGTAAATTACATTTATCTTGGAATACAAGAACTCTTTCTTGGCGAACAAGTCTTCACGTGACCTTCGTCTTTCGGACTCCCTCGGCTACCTCCCATGGGTGTGCGAACCCATTGCCCTTACCAATGGGCGTGCGCATGTCACAAGCCCATAAAGGGCTGCCATGCGCAGCCCATGGCTACCACAAGGGCTGCCGTGCGCAGCCCATGCCACAACAAACGTGACTGCACGCTCTTCGCACGCACGTTCGTTGTTACTGCTCGCACAGTCCAAAACTTGTTCCGGTTACTCCTAATTCTTCAAACCTTTGAGTCTTCTAAACTTGAATGTATTACAGAAGAATTTACATAACAAAATACTGCAGTTTATTTATTTATTTATTTATTTTTACAACAACAAAAATAAAATAAAAAACTTAGCAACTACCAAGAAGGAAATTATGGTGATAAAAGACCACTCTTCTTGTTACAATCCCAAAACAAAATTACATTGAAATTCTAAGACCAAAATTGAGCAGTAACAATCCACATATAAAACATATATATATCCATACATTCCAATGTAAATATATATGCGAATACCTAGAGTGCCATATCTTTCTAAAACATGCATATATACAATAAAAGAAAAAGATTCCCGAACACATACATCAATTAATCAAGGGTACAACCAGGCTCTGATACCAATTGTTGGAAAAAAATGGTTTAGAAACGCAGCGGAAACATGTTAAAAAACGAAATTAGGGTTTACGTATAAATAATTTTTTTTCCTTTTTTATGCAACGAGAACCTTAACCCTAGATTAATTGATGTATATAAAAGTATCGTACCTTTTTCGCATGACGATTGAACAAGCGCCGAATTGATTCCTTAAGATCTTCCAATCCATTCACGAACGTGAATCACCTAGGAGTGTGGGCTCCCTTTCTTTAAATTGTATTCCTGAGGATGGAGACAAAGCAAATATCTTTTCTTTGTTAGTTACAAATATCCTCCAAGAGAAAAGTCCAAGAACGTTCGGTCACTTGTGAATTATCAATCAATTTGATTGTAACTCGCGTTAACCTTGATTCGATGTTGTACACAAAACCCTTTTGATGTAAAGGATATTATTATACTATCGAATACAAAAACGTTCCCCTTTTTTCTCTACTTGGCCGAATTCACACACTATTGATTAGAGATGATCGAATTTTGTCTAGAGTAAAATCAGATTTTTCTCCCTCAAAATTCCTGTGATGGCCGAAACTTTTTCTTTCTCAAATAAAGCTTGGCCGAAATTACCTCTAATTGCCTTAGGGCTGGTTGAATTTATCATCCACATATATATATATAGGTTCATAAATCCTTTCCTAAGAAGGATTCACTTGGTTGGCAAGAATCCTTTCTTTAGGTGGATTTATTTGGTAGTTAGAATCCTTATCTAGAAGGAAATCTATCCTATCCTATATTATACATGTGATGAACGAAATTCCCTTGTTTGAAGTAGATTAGGAGTGTTTAATCTCTCATAATAAAGATTACTTGATGGACAAGAATCCTATCCTTAGGTAGATTAACTTGGTGGTTATGAATCCTTTTCAAATAAGAATTCTACCACTAAGTAATTTTACTTGGTGATCAAGAATCCTTTTCCAAAAATAATTCTTTCCTACACCAAGACTCCTAATCCAACTCAATAGTGTGTTTGTAACCATATTAAAGACTTCCTACTTTGATTAGATAAATAACTCCTTTTATTTATCTACTTATCAAATATAGTCTTTAACATTAACTATACTACCAACAATAGTATGGTTTTAGGAGACCATCTCCTAATAGGAAAAGATTTTGACTTTTAATTAAATAATTAATTAATCAACAAATTAATTAATTTCCATTTAATTAAATAATAATAAAATAAAAATAATATATTAAAGCTATTATCCATAGCCATTGCCGCCCATACCTAGTATAAAGGACATATATTATTTTTCTCCTTTTATTAAATCCATTGGACCTAAATAAAAAGTCCACATGTGAACTAGACCTATTCGTACGAAATGAAACAAGTTCACATGCCTTATTACAATTCTAGATGACCCCTATTGGTCTGGTAGAATATATCAAGTGATCCATGCAAGTTCGTGTGGATTGGGTATCTTGGCGGGCTATCTAAATTTAAGCTCCAATAGACACAACCCAATCACAATCAACAAATGATTCACTTAGGTCCAATCTATTTAATTTTAGTTCATTCCACTAAAGAACTAAAATTGAACTCTTAAATAAAGATAGAATAAGTTGATGTTACTCATTCATACCCTAGACAACCATATTGGAGAAAGTGTATCCTCGTGAAGAATACCAGTAATCGCCAAGAACTCATAGATCGCCTATAGCTCTCCAAGTTACCATATTTACTCATATGACCACATTTTGAACTTGGATGTTTTGACTTGTCCAGAAGCCATATTTCAATAGACACTATTGAAAACTTAACGTTAAGATTTAATATCCAATACCTCAAAACATCCATATGATAGTATACTACTCTCATTCAATAAATGGAGCCATGATGTCCATATCTATAAATGAAGTCCTCTATCGATTAACAAATCAATACCACCAAACTATCGAGGATAGACTATGCTATATAATCGTACTCATTGATAGCTCAAATGACAACACTTGCAACCATAAGTCCATCATTTATCTCAGGATTGAGATAGACTCTTCGATTGTCTTCAAATGAAAACTTTTATCCATTGACGGTTCTAGATAAAGTATTTCATTTTGATTCTATTTAATGCACCCAGTGCACTAGATTCTTTTGCCCAAAGACACCACACTTTGATGATTTTAGACTCATCATAACACATTTGATCCCACTCAAATGCTAGCAAAAGAATCTACAACTTTAACAAGATAAAGGCGCCCAACCTTCTATCTTAAGTTGTGAATATTATTCAAGACTAACTAAAGAATTGTGTCTACCTCATACATATCTAGATGTATGAACAATTCTTCTTTTCTCATAGTCTTTTGACCTTATGATTATTTACTTTTGATAATTATAATAATGAAACTATAAATGCTATAAGATTTGTTAAACTAGAAATCACTTTTTTCATATGAAAAATATTGTTAATTACACTATTACACTCTTGCTATCGAGTATAATCCTAACAGTCTTGCCTAGGGTCGTGAGGATACGGAAGGGTGAGCGAGGAAGTCTTGACAAAAGGTATGAGGCCTTGGAATTTTGAGGAATTTTGAGCAAGAGGGTGACATATTCATGAGTAGGATAAGAGGGTAGTTTCTAGGTGAATGGGTCACTTGAGAGATTATACTTGTCTTATCTACTAGTGAATTATGTTTACCGGTGGTTGCTAACCCGTGGATGTTTCCTCTTCGGAGGTTTACCACGTAAATATCTTATGTCAACTTTCTCTATCCCTATCTCTCATATATATTTGAAATTGACTTCCTTACACAATATTGTTTGTATATGTTAGATAACTTTGTATCTTGTGATATTCCATTTAAGTTGTAAAGTACCACATTGTAATACTCTTAGTCCAACTTATGGAATTTTGTTCTACATTGAATATATTTGTTCATAAGGTACATTGATTCTTGTTATATGTTTTGTAGACTAAGAGTGAATATTTGAGCATACTTGAATATATTATTTTCTCATAACAATCATGTTGAATGTTAATTTGTATGCTCTTCAAGGTTTTGTCACAAGTCTCGAAAGAACTGTTAAAAATGAGAGACAACCTATTCACCCCCTCTAGGTTGTTTAGTATAACCTTGTACTATTTTTCAACAATGACATGAACAATGACCGGAACAATGGACCGAATGTTGGGCTAATCCATGAGGTGGATAACGAGGTAAATTTACTTCTGGTAGATAATATTAAGAACAATGAGGAAGATGAAGAACCTATCCAAATAGAAAGACGACGTGCAAGACGTTTACACAGATATAGTTACAGTGCAACAGATATAGCTGGGATCTCTGAGGTCGGGCCTAATGTAATTGCAGCTGATTCTGATAATGCAACAATGTGGGTTATTCCAGGAGCAGAATCATACTCGTTTGGTATGGGTGGAAGTAGGAACTTAGATGAACCTACATGCATGATATGTAAAGGGCAATTTTTTCCTACTAAAATGGATTTGAAGAGACTTGTTGGGCATTTTACAATGCGACACAACTTTGAGTGGAAGGTGAAAAGGTCGAATAGACAACGTTACATCTGGTTTTTTTTCTGGACAACTGTATGTGGAAGCTAAGAGCAGTAAGGAGAGATGAAACGACTTACTTCCAAGTAAGAGGTCTTTTCAATGAACACACTAGTCCGTTGGAGGAGATTCACTGCCGCCATCGACAAGCTAGTGCAGTTATAATTAGTGAAATGGTTGCACCTGGATTGCAACAACATGATGGTCGATTAATGCATCCGAAGGACATAATCGCCGACATGAAAACAATGTATGACATCTGTCATATGTGAATTTTATCGTACGTACACATCATCTTCAAAGAGGATAAATTGCCAGGTGGACATCCGAATAGGCATTCAGAAAATATCCTACAAGACATCACTGAAGAAGAGAAAACCTGAGTAAGCAGATGTTGAGCAAAACCTACTCAGGGTCAATCAACATTATATACTACTCGGGATCAGTTAAATGACACTCGGGGCTGGTTAAACAACATTTCTACTCTCGAACGAATGATGTTACTCGGGACCAGCGGGTATTATCCTTACTCGGGACAAACATAAAGACAACTGAATAAAAGTCTAGCGCATAGCTCACGTGGATCAAGTCATTAAAATGCACGAAGATATCCATATAAAAAAAGGAATCCCGATAAGAACAGAATATTAAACAGGAAAGGTTCCCAATCAGGCAACAACTTTATTTCTTCAAAAAGACTATGCTATTATAAGGAGATAAGTCCTAATTGGATAACATTATTAGATTCCCATTCAATCTCAATACAAGACTCCGAAACAGGAAAGAAGACAACCAGCTTCAAGCAAGTAAATAATTGTAAATACAAAGATCTTCTATTGCTTGTACAGAGCAGATTAGGGTTCTATAGACATATAAATAGACCCATAATCTCATGACACAAAGATATAAAGCAATCATAGAAAAATACAGAGAGAAAAAAGTGAGATCGAGAGCTTGTAATACTATAATTTCATAGTGGATTTTGGCTTGGTTGATCATTCAACCACCCGTGGATGTTTCTCCAGCCATCAAAGTTTTACCACGTAAAAAACTCGCGTCTATTTATTTTCTCTTTCTCTTTCTCTTTGAAATCACAGCTGAAATCCAATCCTTGTTGGCTTTTCTCATACGTCCAGAAATCAACATCAACAATTGGCGCTAGAAGGAGGGGCGTTGAACCTCCGATCTTATTAAAAACAATGACAGGAAGCAGAAGTAGTTCCGAGGATGTCCAAAAATCTCCAGATAACTTCCATATTGGCAGCAGCTCGCGAGATCTCGCTGTAACCACAGAGAACAAACCTACATTCCTGGCGGGGATCCAGCAAGTTCCTCCAACCAGTGGAGACCTGATACAACATTTTTGAGAAGCGTTGCAACAATTGGTGGCAGACGCAACAAAGGAAGGAGTTGATCTACTGGCTGTAGAGGCACAAACTCCTAACCTCCTACCTGTGAGGCTTCGTTTGGTTGTGGTAGGGCCAGAACTAAATGCACCGGAAGCCAGAAGAAACTTTATTCCAATCAATCAGGCTAGGCGTGAAACACCTGAAGAGGAACAACCATGCCAGAAGCAGAACCATGATCAGACATCCCGTGCTAGACACCGTAAACATGACCGGTACAAGGATCAATCGTCATCAGAAGATAGCGATCGGTACCATCGCAAGCGCTATCACTGAATCAAATGTGAAACCCAGTATCAAAGTGAAGAACCAGAAAGAGGAATGACAATCACCCAGCGGTTCAACCATCAGGGAAGTCCGGTGGGAGACAGAGACGTCGTAATCCAGAGACTAACTCGAGAAGTCGAGAATAACAGGCGTCAAATGGACGCACTGGTCAGACGTTATGGGTATAACGATTTATCTAATGATGATTTTGACAGTCCATTCACCAGAGAAATCCTGTGGACCTCATTCCCTGAAAAGTTCAGGATGCCGCACGTGGAGCAGTTCAAGAAAGACACAGACCCTAAGGAACATGTCAGATGCTATAAAAGTGCTATGGCCCAGTATGCCCATAGTGATCCCTTATTATGCCTCAACTTCCCACAAACTCTAAGAGACATGGGCTCAAGATGGTTCGGGAGATTGCTCCCAGCAAGCATTGAAAGTTTTAGTGATTTGAGCAGGAGTTTCTCAAGGCAATTTCTAAGCAATGTTCATAGGAAAAAGTCAGTGGCTTGCCTTTCTTAAATAAAGCAAGAGAAAGATGAGTTGCTGAAGAAATATCTTAAGAGATTCGGCCATGCAGTATCAGAAATCGACAGTACAAATGATGAAGCGATAATTGTTGCATTCATCAATAACTTACAGAATGGACGGTTATCTTTTGACTTAAGAAGAGCCTAACTGACTAGATGTGCAGATATGATGGACATGACAGGAGGATATGCACTAGCCGAAGCAGAAGAGTTAACCGATTGAGGATGTTATATGCATGGAGGAAAACCCGAGAAGGACGCTGAGTCCAAGGTACAGAACCAAAAGGGAAAACAGAAAGAAAACAGTAAAGAAAAGAGCAAGGAAGGGGGAAACAGTTGTAATGCCAAACAGACAATAAAAAAATACCGAGGCCGATACACCAACTACACCCCTCTTCGGAAAAAGCAAGAGGAAATCCTGGCAATTCTAGAAACAAAGAATATGGTACAAGAGCCACGACGACAATCTCAGTTTGCCTGACGAGATATCACCAAATACTGTAGATTCCATAAGAAAACCGGTCATGAGACTTTCAAGTGTTACCAACTCAGAGATTACATAGAAACCCTCATTCGGGAAGGACATCTACATGATGTAATCTTGAAAAGGGATGAGAAATAAGAAACAAAGAAAGAGATCAGGGCTGATCACAGCTCTGGTTGAAATCAAAGGGCCAGTCAAGTAATACATACAATCTTTAGAGGACCATCTAATGGGAGAAGTAACCGAGAGCGAACACAGGAAATCAGAGAAGCAGTAGAAGCAAGAAATAACTTTGACGTAAGCTCGGTCGAGCTGGACCCGAAAAGAGTAAAGTAAGGATGAGACCCAATAACATTCACAGAAGCAAACTCACATGGTGTCAATGTTTTTCCAAATGATGCTCTGGTCATAAGTGCCCGGATTAGTCACCGGAAAGTTAGAAGAATCTTGATAGATAATAGAAGTTCGGCAGACATTCTCATTGTAGCCGTCTATGATCAACTCATGTTGGACCGAAAGGATCTACAACCTTTCCACCCCACTCAGAGGATTCAGATGAATTGAGGTTAGGTCACTCTGGACGGTAAAACTACCTATGAAGATCGAAGTGGCACCTTGTCAGAGAACTGTATTGCTCGACTTCGTGGTAATAGACTTAAACCATTGGTCGTATAATGTGTTGTTGGGGAGGCCATTCTTAAATAAAACTAAGGCCATAACAGCCACTTATGCCTTAATGATCAAATTCCCGACCGAATAGGGGGTTGGGGTAGTCAAGAGATCCCAAGAGATGGCCCGAAGAGCTAACCTGTCAGTATACAAAGACAAGAATGATGAATAGGTTTGCACTATAACACAGCCAAGTCAAAACAAAGAGCCACTGTCATTCGAGTTCAATCCAAAGGAAGAGCCGAATGAATCCAAAACTGAACCGGTCGAAGAAATTATCTTTAAAAATGATGAACCAGATAAGAGGATCAAGATCGGGGCCAACTTGGAAGGAAAAGTCAAACAAAGCCTCATTGATTTACTCAAAGAATACAGGGATGTATTCGCTTGGAGTCATGAAGACATGGTCGGGATAGATGCCCGAATAATATCTCACCATCTCACAGTAGACCCGAATGCAAAACCGGTGAAACAAAAGAGAAGATCATTCAATCTCGAGAGAAGTCAGGCAATCAAACAGGAAGTAGAGAAACTACTCGTTATAGGGTCGATTAGAGAGGTCAACTACCCCCAATGGGTAACTAATGTAGTCCTCGTCTAAAAGAAGAATGGATAATGGAGAATGTGCGTAGATTTCACAGATCTGATCAAGGCATGCCCAAAAGACAGTTTTCCACTTCCGAGGATAGATCAATTGGTGGACGCTACCTCAGGCCATGAGTTGCTCAGTTTTATGGACGCCTACTCGGGATATAACCAAATCCGGATGAACAAGGCCGACGAAGAAAAAACAGCACTCACAACCGATTAGGGTTTGTACTGTTACACAGTAATGCCCTTTGGGTTAAAAAATACAAGGGCAACATATCAAGGGCTAGGCAACAGAATCTTCACACGACAAATTGGAAGGAACATGGAAGTATACATTGATGACATGTTGACCAAGAGCATCACGGCAGACAAGCATACTTCAGACCTGCGAGAGACATTTGATGTTTTGAGAAGATACCAAATGAAGCTAAATCCGAACAAGTGTTTATTCGGGGTTCCTTCAGGAAGATTCCTGGGTTTTCAAGTTCACCAAAGAGGAATCGAGTCAACCCCGAGAAGATTCAGGTCCTGCAGAAAATGACTTCACCAAGGACACTCAAAGAAGTACAACGCCTAATAAGATGCTTAGCTTCCTTAGGCAGATTCATCTCAAAGGCCACGGACAGATGCACACCTTTTTTTTAAGTAATTAAAAATGGGAAAGGACTCGAACGGAATGAAGAGTGCGAGCAGGCATTCTTAAAAATTAAATAATACCTAGGGCAGACTCCCATCATTTCAAAACCTCAGATGGGAGAGACACTCCAACTGTACTTATCAATTACAGAACTAACAATAAGCTTTGTCCTAGTTAGAACAGAAGATGGAGTACAGAGGCCAGTATACTATACCAGCAAGGCACTTCTTCCAGCCGAGACCAGGTATTCATAGGCAGAAAAAATGGCCCTAGCACTGGTTTCAGCAGCAAGGAAGCTAAGGGCATACTTTCAGGCTCATACAATTCGGGTTCTCATTGACTATCCATTAAAGCAGATTTTACAGAAGCCAGAGATTTCAGAGAGATTAACCAAATGGGCAATCGAGCTAAGTGAATTCGATATCCACTACATCCCCAGGACATCTCTTAAAGGGCAGACAGTGGCAGATTTTATAGCAGAGTTCATAGAGCCGAACCTGGAAGCAAAAAAGATGTTGGGTAAAAATTTCCCATGGAAACTGTATGTTAATGACTCTTCAAACACTCATGGCAACAGGGAAGAGATTGTGGTATGCACTCTAGAAGGAGATGATGTCGAATGTGCCATGAGGTTTGACTTCAAAGCAACCAACAATCAAGCCGAGTACAAGGCGCTACTAGCTGGAATCAGAGTCTGCATAGCTCTCGGGGCAGATGAGGTCGAGATATTCAGCGATTCACAGATAGTTGTCAACCAAGTCCTAGACGAGTACCAAGCCAAGGATGAAGGCATGATAGCCTACCGTGACATCGCAAAATAGCTCCTCCAAAAATTCAAAGAATATAAGATTGCCTAGATCCCCAGGGAGGAGAATGAAAAGGCAGACATATTTTCCAAACTAGCGTCAACAACAACCATAATCAGGCCAAAGACTATTCCGGTTGCACATCTCTTCAAACCGAGCACAGCTAAACTGAGAAACTTAGAAATTTTAGAAATCCGAACACCGCCAGGCGATTGGATGACTCAGCTAAAAAGGTTCCTGGAAGAAGGCATGCTCTCGAAAGATCCCTTGCAAGCAAAACGTATCAGATATAGATCAACATTGTACACATTAGTTGAAAGAGAACTATATAGAAGGGGGTATTCCCGAACACTCCAATGGTGTGTGTTAGAGCAAGATGCATATCGGATATTACAGGAAATCCATGAAGGAGTTTGCGAAAACCACACTGGGGGTAAATGTTTGGCTCACAAGGTACTCATGCAAGGCTATTATTGGCCTACTCTGTTCTCAGATGCACAACAGTGTTCGGAAAGTTGCAATACTTGCCAAAGGATTGCTAATGACATCCGACAACCCCTTGAGCAACTTAGAAACCTCACATCCCCATGGCCATTTTCCATGTGGGGTTTGGATTTAATCGGCCCAATGCCAGCCGGGACAGGGGGTGGAGCGAAGTACGCCATAATAGCAGTTGACTATTTCACGAAGTGGGTAGAAGCTGAAGCATTGGTGCATATCACAGAAGCAAGCACCATAAAATTCATGAAAAAGAATATACTTTATAGGTTTGGAGTCCCAAACACTATAATCACTGACAACAGCACCAGTTCGATAACCTGAAATTCAACCAGCTGTGTAAAGAGTACCAAATTGCCAATTACTATACCACACCTGCCCACCCTCAAACAAATGGGCAGGTTGAAGCAGTACAAAAAAATCATCAAGCACACAATCAAAGCAAAGCTAGATGCCAAGAAAGGAAGCTGGGTTGAAAAGCTTTCCGAAGTATTATGGGCATATCAGACAACAACAAGAACGTCAACAAGAGAGTCTCCATTCACTTTAGCGTCTGGAACAGAAGTTGTTATCCTTATAGATACGTCATATACGTCACCCCAGGTCAGGCTATATGATAAAGATTATAATGTTGATATGCTATTACAAAGTCTAGATGAGCTAGAAGAGAAAAATAATGTAATTTATATCGGTCCACACAAGTGGCCCCGTGTACACTACCCTGACAGAATGTACAGGGTGATGACAAGAAATGCTGCAGAATGCATAAAATCATGCCTAAAATTTGCACGACAATTACTTATGTTGACTATGGCAGAGTTTTTTGGAATATGCTGCAATGTTGGTTTCACGATCGTCATAGGGCTGCACAGTCCATGCGTCATCATCTGACTGACGCAAAACATCTTGTGATCCTAAAACGTGTGAAGAAGTGTAGTTTTATGATCGTAAATCTAGTTGACTGGATCATATTCTCGGTGAAACGGTCTGAAAAATAGTGGACCGTTGATTTAGCCCAGAAGACCTACACTTGTAACAAATTCCAAATGGACCATCCTCTATGTTCTCACGCTCTCACTGCCGTAAGGTACATCATACATTTTAGTGTACGGTTAATATTACTGAAACGTTAATCTCATCTTTTTCATTGTCTTTACAGGGACTGAAACATGAATTTCACATCCCTGTGTGCCGACTACTACAAGAGATAGACACTTATTGACGCGTACTCGATTCCTATTATACCGGTTGGACATCCTTCCACTTGGATTGTGCCATCTAACATCACTGAGAGGGTGGTTTTGAATCCAATCTCCAAGAGACGAGCAGGCTGCCCGAAGGCGGGTCGACATATCTCGTCTTCGGAGAGGACAACTACACAGAACTGTAGGAGATGTGGACATCCAGGGCATAATTACAGGAGATGTTCTAAACCAGCTTTGCTTAATGAAGGTATGAGCAGAGTTGTTCCTGAGGAATACAGGCCCAAGTGTAGTATCTGTCATACAATTAGCCACAACAGACAGACGTGCCCTACCAGAGACTCCACGGTGGAATGATTTGAGGCGTTATGATGATGACATTGTGATAATTTGTACTCGTATGACTTGTTCATTAACTTAAATTCAATTTTAATTAAATAGGATTTCTAATTTGTGTTATATTTGTGATTTATGATAGTTGAAAAGGAAACAAAAATTAAATTTAAATTTAAATTTAATTTCCATTGAATTGTTTATTTACACAAAAATTGGTACATATAAAAAAGAATTACTACATAAATCTAAACGGGTCGGGAGTTAGAAAAAAATCTCAACTGCCATATTCTCCCGAATGATCTCCATATCATTTTTCGACCAATCAAACTCCTTCCTGCTCGCTAGTAAGTACTCGATCAATCTCAATGTGTGGGGACCATAATTACCCCTGCAGTTGGATATATTAACATGTGTTAATAAAATAATAGGTTTTTAATAACACAATCCCAAAGTAAATGAAAACAAAATGTCTTACGATTTTTTCTGTTGAGGGATGTTTTGGACACAACGTTGACTGAAAATGGCTTATTCTTCTTGGCGAACGTCTCATAGACAGCCAGTCGCGCAGTATGAAACCCGGCCTGATGCAACATCAAAGGCAAAAACCAGTACAAGGGGGCTACCTGCTGCTTCTGGAAATTCACTGCGACATCCTATCTCCAGGGGTCGAGTATAAACATCTTCTTATAGGTGAGGTCGACGGTCACCAAGAGCCAATGTTTATGCCAATGTTGCACGGTATCATGACCTATAAACGTAACAAGAATGTGTTAGGATGTACAAAGACATTTATATTATAAAATTACAAACCAATTAACACTTACCATGTCAACTGCATGCCACGAACGACTTCCAATCAGGGCACCACCATGCACTTTTGTAAGGTTGTCATCGATCCACCAAGACCTGAGCACATTCCACCGCACTGTGGTGATCCCCCACCGAGCATCACGAGGCATCTTCTCCTGTACTGGTGCTCAAGTAATGAATGTAGAAACATTTGATCGACAAAAATTTATTAATGTTTTACAAACTAATTTACAAGCATGCGTAATCATTCCTTTTTAAATACTTACAAAAAACTGTGTATCCAATATGTTGATCATCAGGTTGTACGCCCTCGAAAATTCCCGCTGACGCTTCCAAAGAATATGGAGGTACGCGTCCATATGCTGGGAATATATACACGTAATAAAATGTTAGGAGTGTATCATTACTAAAACAAACATAAAATAGGAAATTCCCGCTCTTACATACTTCGTTCTCCAATACCATGAAATTGGTCTACATCCGATGGAACCATGCAGCATCAAATGGCTCTAGTATGTCCACATCATGTCTGCATTAATTTCCCATTAGCTACATAATTATTTAATTGAACATAAAAAAACCTGCCACCTAAATAGAAAAAGATTTTACTTACCGTTCCCCGTTTATGTTCTTCTTGAAGGCTTGGTAAGCCTTCAACTGGTCACTGTCCACCGGTTCATGGGGATCAAAAATGTGGTCTGCAAACTGAAGTATTACCCTCGCCCTCTTAGGCCAACAGGGATCTATGTATGGGCTGAGCAATTGACAACCGCGCTTCAGTACTCGTCTCTCCAGTTGAACTCCCTCCGCTGGGGTATACTGCGATGAGGGGCTCTGTCCCCTCTGCGGCTGGATCAATGTAGAGGGTGAAGGGGAGAGGGGCAAGTGCTGCTCAATCAATGGGGGGGGTGAAGGGGGTTGCTACTGCTCGATCGGAGGTGCTGACTGTTGCTCGATTGATAGGGGAGGTGGAGGGGGGAGGGGGGGGGGGGGGGGGGGGGGGGGGGGGGCTGCTGCTAGATCAGAGGGGGCGGTTGCTGCTTGATCAAAGGTGGCACCTATCGTTCGATCGATAGAGGAGGTGGAGGGGGCGGTTGCTGCTTGATCGGAGGGGACGATTGCCACTCGATCGATGGGAGGTCCAAAAGAACTCCTGTACGTTTAACAAGCCTTGTATCTTCGGTATGCTGGTGAGACTCACTCTCTGGAACTGCCCCTCCAGCATATGGATCATCCTGACGTCCACCAGTTCTAGCTATCCCCCGATATACCCACCTGTCCTGTCTTTAGGAGTAAAGTCTGGATCAGGACCAGGTGGACCATCTTGGTGCGTATGCGTCCTGAAGCCCTGAAGCCGCCCGATCAATACGAGCAACTCCCTATGCTACTGTTGTCGATCCTCCTCACTTTTTTGGATCATATCCAACAACTCCCAGTGCTGCAGCTGTGGATCATTCTCACTCTTTCAGAGGGCTTTACGTAACTCATTGAACTGATGTTCCCATGGTTCCTGAAATCATGTCAACATTGTTAGGACTAAAACAATCAGCTGGTCGCATTAATAAAAACAAAACTATCATCTCAACTTACGTCCCCATCAGGTCCAACGCCAGCACGGGAATCCCCTCTAGATGCAGCAGATCCGGGGGTTGTAAACTAAATCCTTCCATGCCTCACTTGCCATGGAGACGGCTAAGATCCGTCAGTGTCCATGGCACTGAAACCTAGACCAGATGGGGTCAGAAGCCTTCGTCTCACTACGCCTACCACCCCTACCCTCCTCCTCGAAACCCTCTTCACTGCTCCCGCCAATGGTAGTCTGATCAGGGATAGTCGGAAGGTGAACCCTGTCCTCCTCTACATACAGGCTCCCCCTCGCTAAGGGTTGCGAAGTACGGTGCCTCCGTCTCAGCTGTTGTTGGCACGATTTCCTTCCTCACAAACATTGAAAACTTAGTTAGAGGAATGTCATTGTAAACATAGTAACAAATATAATGATTAACAAATTAAATGAATACCCTAGCACTAAAAATCTTGCCTAGCTTCTTCCCTCTAGGTTGGAGTACCCACCGGAGACTGTGGATTATCGGTCGGTTTAACAGGAGAGACCGTACATGCTGAATGGATTGGATTTGCTAGAGGTCAAAATTCATGTTTGTTGACAAATTCAACATCAATTATGGCTCAACCTTTTTCCTTATGAATAATCACAAACATTACAACGTCGTCACTCACAATCGACAATGTAACTGTAACATCCTCCTCTTTCATATACGAATTTAGCTTCAACTCAACTTTCTCTCTACTAACCGTTTCCTCTCGTATATAGTTTTCACAAGTTTGTCGTAGGTTCTGTTGTCAGTTTTTTTTATAGACGTACGAAAAAAGAAATTAGGCTCAATCAACTGGTTACCCTTCCGACGCTCACCACACTGAACTAACAGCCAAGACAAGGTATCTTTACACCCTAAAAAAAGTCAATAACAGTATTATGCCTAGGCTCAAAACATTTATGCCAGGCTCAACTCATCATAGTTTCAGGGCTCAAACAAGCTCTTACCCATGCACAAAAAGGTGTTACCCGGGCTCAAGACATGGGTTCCATATATACGGTATCAAACAACAATTATAGTATTAAATAACACAGACTACACTTTGACAACTGTCTAACAAATGATTTCCACCATAATTACATATGTAAGTGACGCCTTTCTCAAGTTCTAATTGTTTTTATGCACACTATCACTTGCTTTTGCCTATCATTTTTTTTCAACAATGTGTTTCCTATGATGACTACCAAATTATTTAAGTTTAGGTGAGTGCATTGGGGCATTTTGTTTCTTCATAAACACATTTCCTTGTTTAGGCACTACCAATGTGTTTCCTGCACATTTAAGTAATTCACTACACATTTAGTTTAGGCACTACAATTTTCACTTAATTATTTAGGTTCTATGGCCACTTGTAATGTGATGTCTAATAGGAATTTCATCAAACACCTTTACTACACCCAACAAAACTTGATACACTAACCACAATTCATGGTCAAAAAATCCAAAACAATCCCTTATTCTATACAAAACATTTCAATCTTAAACAACAATAAAACAACAACATAATGATGGCAATTGAAAGTTCAGTGTCATTTTGGGACTTACATTCACTATGTATGCTCAATTTCAATCTTCACGTTGTAAGCTCGATTGAAGTAGGTGGCGATACTGTCGAGATTCGGATCGCCACCAAGCTTCCGGTCAGGGAGCAAGATTCGAGCGGAGAGGACGACGGGATTTGAAACAGCAATGGATTCTGATCGGCAGTGAGGATGATGGAATTTGAAGTGAGAAGAATGATTGACTTATTGGATGGATTTGTTGCAAGAGAACGATGAAGGATGCCATTGTTTTGTTTTTCTTCAATCAACTGAAGAAGAAGAAGTGAAGGGCAGTTCCGTCCTTACAGTTTGTAACAGGGTAATTTTGACATTTTACAGGGTTTAATCGTAGAAGACATTATTGTCTTACAAAGGCTATTTCCTAGAAACCAAACATTAGAAAATTCCATATTTGCAAATTTTTTTCTAGTAGGCTATTTGCCATAAACTAGACATTGGGATATACCATATTTGCAAATGCCCCCATTATAAAATGAGTATTAGATATATTGAACTCATTAGTCATTATACAACAAGTCAACAATGAATTAGAAGTTCCTTGCATGGTTTAATTAAATCATGTAATTAATTAGATATGTCAAGTTTATATCGTCTAACCAAACCTAGGTTAGCTACTAATCATTTGAGCTAGGTTAGAGTCGGCTTAAGAATTTTTTTAACTTTATGCAACAAATATAAATGACTCGAACATACATTATGGTGTAGATGTGAGAAAATTGTTTAAGCTTTAGGAAATAATTATAAATGAGAGTTATTTGAAATTTATTTTTTATTTAGAACAAATTACTCAAAAATTACCTAAAGTTTTTCTTATGACACACTGAATAAACTTTTTTATTTTAAATGACACAACCCCCTCCCATTATAATTGACAATTAAATGAAATCCGGATAAAAATGGTAAAAAGGTTAAAACATCTCTAATAAAAAAAATCAATTTTGAAAATAAATAGATTTATAGAAATGGGAAAAAAAATAGATAAAAGGATGGTGAGATTAATTCATTAAAAAATATATAATATAACTTGGATATTTAATGTCCATTTGTATATATTAAAAAAATTGTTCGAGGAATTTCTCGGAACCGTTGAATGCGGAATCGCCGTGCCTAATATATGCCCATAACTCATAGCAATTAATAACGTCAATAGCAGAAAAAATAGATGAGAGAAAATAAACCAATCACAACACAAGATATACGTTGAAAACCTAAATCGAGTAAAAATCCACGGGCCGTCAGGACGACAGAGAAAATACCACTATATGACAGTTTGTTACAACCATATATTCTAGGATTCTCTCTCACACCTAAACCAAAAACCACGCTCAGAAGATCCTCAACAAGAACCCCATAATATCCCCTAGGTCTCCCCTGAATATCACCCACGGATCTCTTACTTGATATACTGATATTCCCTTAGATCCCTCCCCAGATATTCCTACGGATCTCTCTACTACTCTATGATGTTACATGGTGTTCTTTTTTTCTCCACACAAAATAACCCAGATACAAAGTCTATTTATATTAGTTACAGAGAGTTTAACATAAGAGGAAATCCTACTCCTAAACGTACAAGAATTACTTGTTCCACATAAATATTATTTCCTATTTATGACAAGTCTTCTTGTTACAGGAATTTCCTAATCTTCATGAAGACAAACTCTTTCTTTTTCTGATTAGCACAAGAACTTCAAGAAGAAAACACTTTCCAATTTCCACGCGCAACATTCCTCTTTGGGTAAAATACGTTGTTCCCGCGGTCTAGGTCGTGGTGTGCACCTCGCTTCCTATACCGCGAAAAGCCACAATCAACTACCGCTCTCTGTGACGCGGTCCATGCCATTACCTCTGCCGCGGTCAACGCCGCGCTTGATCGCCTGGACACGACAGCTCTCCGTGCCGCGGTCTAGGCGCCTGTCTGCACAGTGGGACCCACCGGACTTCGTTTATTCAGTTCTTCTTTGTCTTCAAACTTCCCTCAAACACCATCTTCAACTTTCAAACGTTATCCCACGTCTCCAGGAAGTACCACATCAATTAAGTCTTGTTTGGTTCACATTGGGTTCACTTGAGAATACGAGCCAAAACCTAACAAAAATAGAGAGAGATATGGGAGTAGATCTTAAGTTTTTTAATATTAAAAAATCATTTTAAACTTAAAACATATATATTTTGAAGGATTAATGTTGTATAATTGATTGTTAAGATAGATATTTAATTGGTAAGTAAATAAAAGTTTAATAAATATTATTGATATCATTCTTACAATATTAGACTTTTTGTAGTACAAATTTAAAATTGGAAGAAAATAAGATTTGTACCTACAGTTTCAATATAGTATTTCCTTTTCGCCGTCATCACAATTTTTGGAAGAACAAAAATATAGTTTTAGGAATAAAAAGTATTTTGTCACTAAACAATTAGTGATTTCTTCATAATTAATATCAATTTATTTCACATTGAAATTAATTTCTCTTATTCACCCCTCTTAGTTTCCTACAATATTTCACTAGTGTAGTAAAAGACGTTCACGGTGATTTTAGGATCAATTAAGGTTTACCACATGTCACACAAATAAGCGTAAATAAAAAAAATAGTCAGTCACGAAAGAGAGAGAAGGTAAAAGTAGAGACAATATTTTACCGGGTTCAAAAAATAAATAACACTTTTTGGATAATATACTCGATTTAACTAAGCCTAATTTTCTAAAATAAAATCTCGATCCTTTGAAAAAAAATCTCGATCCTTTAAAGAAAATCTCGATCCTTTGAAGAAAATCTCGATCCTTTGAAAAATATTCTCGATCGTTTAAAAAATATTTTCGATCCTTTGAAAAAAATCTCGATGTTTCTTAAAATCCTCCCAAGTAATTCCTTCAGGAGTTCTTCGTTAAACTGAGGCCCACCAATCATATGTTTTTTCCTTTAGCAAAAACGTAGCAAAAGAAACCTTCTATTCATCGGTGTACCTCATAACTTCAAAAACATGTTCTAGTTCATTCAACCAAGAACTAGCACTATCTGGATCTCCTGTTCCATCACAATTCGTAGCTCCTAACTTTCATACACGCTCAATTGAATTTTCAGGCACTCGTGTTTGGTACTGGACCATCGCAGTCAACAGTTCTGCAATTCTATCCATTGGTTCCTCCCTAGATTCCGGTACATGAGGTTGAGCTATAGGTGGTTGGGGGTGTGATTCGATCTCACTTTCACCTTAGTTACCACTCCTCTCTCCAAGGTCAGCTACCGGTCTTGTGCGTAGGCGGCCAACTCGACGCATGATGCTGTTACAAAATCAACGTTATGCTTAAATGCATGAAACTAAATGCAAATAATTACTCTGTGGTCTAAGGAATTATAAACCGTGCTCTGATACCAAGTTGACAGAACCCACCCCGACTCCTCTCTCTTGAGTACGAGGGAGACCCTGTGGGCTATACTTTCACTATCATGATAAAAGGACTTTCTACTAATTTCCATAAGAAATACTTTGCTTTTAAATATAAATAAATGCAAGGAAAATATTGGAGAGTAAAAAATGTACATAATTGCAATTTCTTTTCATATTGTCGTTCGTTACAAAAAGTTTGTCAAAAAAGACCGATCGGACCGAAAACCAACCACTTTAAAAACTAAGTAACCAGTCCATCCCGAGTGGAAAACCGAACAGGAGTAAGAAACCCAAGTAGACAGAGTATACCGAATAGGCCATGTGGGCCGAGTAGGTCAAGTGGGCCGAATAGGTCAAGTAGGCCGAGTAGGCCAAGTAGGCCGAACAGACCGAGTAGAATTCCAACCACGTTCTGACCATACCTACCCTCCCAACCACTTTACAGTCCCGACCATGCCTATTTCATATTTCTAAATATGTACATGAAAATTTAAAATGCATGACTTTTATGCTTCATGATGTCATCGAGTGACCCACCTCAAAACTTGAGTCCGCACAACCGAGCAACTACCTGAATAAATATGTAAGAGTGAAAGGATGAGCGCTAACACCCAATGAGTGAATGAAAACTTTTAAAAACACTTTTCTAAACCACTTTACAATAAACATTCAGTAATACATGGTATAAGATAATATATCTATTTTCGTGCTAAATAAACTGAATAAACTGAATGCTTTTCTTTGCTGAACAAGAATAAATACTTTATAAAATCTTAATCTACACCAAATTCGTATTGGGGATATCCTTAATACTTAAGCCGAAATACTTTGGGCAAACGCAGAGTCATGGATAATTTCTAGTCCTACCCGTGCAGAGCGACTAAATTACTCTTTCTCTGGTCAATACTCGGGCAGAGCGACTCTCTGGTCATACACTTGCAGAGCGAATCAATTTCTCTTTCTCTGGTCAATACACGTGCAGAGCGAATCATGACATACACATGTGTAGAACGGCCCCAAAAGCCAACCATAATCATAACTAGGAAGGTACATACATGGTACTTTTATAGAAATCATAATCTCTTCTTGATAATTCATAAAAATAATATACTGATTCTAAATGCTAATATAAGCATAAAATATATATTTTATGTTCTCTGTATACCCACCATCAATCATAAAAAGAAATAAAAAGCTTAAAATTATTTGCAGCAATTAAATCATAAAACTGTAAACTTGAGTTAAAAACAAAACTGAAACTTAATTCACTCACAACTTAGAAGTCAAGCTTAATTCAGACTGAATATGCTAGGTTCCCTTCGTCTTCTTTCCCTAGCAATCACAAGATCCAATTAGAAACTGGATATCAAAGAATAATCAACTGAAATCTATAATCACTAAAGAGAGCTTCACTGACTTCTCCTTCTCTTTTCTTTCTTCCGCTGGGTTCTACTGCTTTCTAGCTCTCACAACGTTTATCCTCGTATATATATATTTATGGAAGGACACAGCTGAAGTTGTGAGCTAATTAACCAAGCTCACAGCTACCTGTCAGCCATGCATTTCACTGGGCTTACTCACCTGATGCCTTTTCTGCTTCACACTTATCCCCTTTTTTTTAAATGGGCCTTTCAATTGGGCCTGAAAGACATAGGGTGTTACAGTTGGTGCTAGTGGTGCACCAAAATTGATGATTGGGCTATTTCGGTATGAAAGCCCATTATGTGCGGATTTCCTCCACTTCAGCCCACATGGCTTGCCACTCGTGCTCCACGAATGTGCGGAGGTTGTGAATTTCCCAGGTGTAGAAGCACATATCCTCTTTTACACCTTTTTGGAACTCTCAGAGAGTGGACTTGGTCGCTTGGATGATTTCATCGTAATATGTCTCTAGACCATCTAGACGGTTGACAACATCACTCAAGGTGGCCAGCATTCCGAAGAAGGTGTCCTCTAAGCCAGTCATAGCAGCTTCCAGGGCATCTATAGATGGTCCTGTAGACTTGCTTCGCTTGGTGTGGGTGCCTTGCTCACCACGATCAGGCACTTACTCTGCCACTCTAGCAACAAATTCGTTGTTAGAGGCCATTGCTTCAAGAACTGGTTGTGGTTCCATGATGATCAGGCTCTAATACAAGCTGTCATGTACTTAGGGTTTGTGCAACACACCTGTATGGCACTTAGAAAATTTTTGGGTGAATGTTGCTAAGTAAGCCTTAAAGAGTCACTTTCACACATAAGAGAGAATAAAGAAAGGGAATAAAATAGCTTGGATGGAAAGTAAAGAAAGTTGTATTGTTTGTAAGAACGTTTTAAAATGCTTGAATGCTTATAAGCTTGGATGCTTTACAAAGGAAAGGGGTTAGCTATTTATAGTGAGCCACCTCCTTAATGAATGGCTAGGATCAATTTGATCCAATGGAGGAGATTGAGTCTCCAAAAGAATCTAAAATTATGTACAAGTATCTAGAACCTTCTTACATGTATCAACATATGTGTACATGTTTCTAGATAGTTCTTCGCCTAACTAGATATGTATAAGAATATCCTAGAATGATTGTGTTGTTAGAGACTTCCAGAAGTAAGCTAATACTAGAAGTGTGTGGAAATCTCTAGAATCTTCCAGGCCCTTGGCCTTGTTATGGGCTTGTTGAGCTCCTTGGATGGAATTCGAGCTTTGGATTTAGCGGGCCGTGGCATAAGGCCATAAATCGGTCAACACCTTATTCTTTTTAACTACTTTATGGTTATTTTGGTATGTTTTCATTTATAGGTATTTGGAGAAGATGACACACTCGGTTCGACCAAGGTTAGACCAAGTTGCTTGGGTTCGACCAAGGTTAGACCGCATATCGACCATCTATAACATGCATGCTTTTAAGATCATATAAAACTGTTGAGTTAATTTAAATTAAGTTGATACATTTTATCATGAAAA